>JAYJMB010038859.1:15986-33124 GCA_036873735.1 Pouteria campechiana | reverse complement strand
TATATATTCATGGAAAAATTTTGGCAAATTCAGGTTTCAACTACGCATCCACACAGATTCAACTACTCATAATTTGAAAAATTACCATCACTTCCATGACTACTATAACAAAATGGCACTAGCAAGGAAGTACATGACAGCATGTTTACTCTAAAGGAGGAGAAAAATTGGGAGGGGTGTGTGTGTGTGAACAAATGAAGAAGAAAACTGTGAACGTTAATCCAACCATGGAAGCTAGTACTTGTAAGCAAAAAACCTTATCGACCCTGAAGTTATAAACTCCAAGCAGAACAAAATCTGAAGAGAATAATGACCAGATCAGTAACCACCCTTAAGATCATTGACAACATCATATGGGATGGGAGTGACTGTCTCCAAGGTGGCACCCTCCACCATAAAACCTGGTTTTGGGCCCTCTGGCTGCCGTTTGGTGCTAATAGTCTCTCCGCGGGCCTTAGCCTCTGCTTTAAGCTTGTCATTCCTCACCTTCCTTAGACGGAAATCCTCTGCACATCTCGAGGGCTGCACATGCTCCACACGGACATGGATCCTTTTCTTGATGATTCGGTTCCCCACCTGATCACAGAGTTGGACACCAAAGCTTATCATTTGACTGGTTTAAATTCCCAGGAGTCACTCCATATTTATATCATTGAAAATCAACAATGATGAATCGTCTAATTTCAATCCATTGCAGTATTGTGGACATTATGTGAATGCATGGGCATAACAGCAACATCCAAATGAATCAGCAAACACAGCAATGAAATGCTTACAGGTGCATGACAAAGTATCTAGCACCAATCACAAACTATGTGAGCATCACCAAGCAAAGTTAGTTACATCAACATACTTTGTGTTGAGCCTAAGAGGCTAGAAGTTCTCATAGTGGGAAAGCCTTTTTAGCCCATGGCATTAAAAGGCAAATCCCTCATGCCAAAATAAAACTACACCAGTTGCAGCTTTGTGTAACTATCCCCAGGCAATGGAATATGCCAGAACAACTTGGTAGTATATGGTGTTGAACCAATATGTTTAGTGCACAGTTATTTGAAAAATAGCAGCAACCCTTCCCATGTCCACATGAGATTGTTGGACCAAATCATAATTTCAAGTCTGACATGTAATCAAACATAACTACAGATTCAAGTCCCTAGCATAATAGTAACTGCCTTAATTTCATGTTGGCAATTCTATTATATTACACTATTCATTTGGAAGCCATAAGTGGACAGTTAAGATTCATTATAATGTGCTGTACCCAGTGGTTCCAATAATTTGCGCACAAATGTATTTGGGCTGCGTAAGGAATCAGTTGCCACCATTAGTATTGGTCCAACCCAAACATGAGGACCATGAGAGTTGGTCCTACTCCACAATCAATGTTATCATAATCACTATCATATAGTAAATTGTCGCAAAGCCTGAATTGACTCATGTTGCAAATCATAATGTAAATCATAACATTTTAAAACATCCAAAAAATAATAATTAAACTAGAATAAAGTTGCAGAAACACATTTCCAATCTGTTTCTCATTGATCTGCCCCAGTAGATGTCACATATCATGAGAAATTCATTGAGAAATTTTATGATGCACTTTTCTCAAAAAATTCACTAGCATAAGGGTTGTTTGGTACATGTATCATATTCAATCTCAATGATAAAATCATCAAATAGAAGTATCCTAAGAACTTGACCTATTTTAAGATAACCATACCCTAAGCATAACAAATAGTATTCCAAGTAAATAGCCATAAAATGCAAGTTTCTATTGAGGTCTTCAAGAATAAAACTTTTGATAAATTTTCATTTTTATTAGACAAAGAATTAAATAACCCAGAAGTTCAAGTTCACCTAATGAAGCCATAACTATCATCTAGAGAGAAGCTTTTAACAACTTGATTTCATTAAATAGAATGCATCTACATCCAACAGCTGGACTCTCTCTCTCTCTCTCTCTCTCTCTCTCTCTCTCTCTATCTCTCTCTCTCTCTCTAAACATGGAAATGCAAATGCAAATGCTAATGGTGCATAAGTCAGATAAGAAAAGTAATTTTCGTTGAAAAAGAGATGCTTTTAAGATTCTCAAACCTAAGTCACTGCACCTTCAAGAAGAGAAGCCCAACTTTGGGAAAATTAAGAGGCATTAACAAATACATAAGATTCTTAATAAGGCTGCGTTTTCCAATGATGCAAGTCAAAGGCACTGGAAGGCAACTAGATAAGATAGCACCAAAAGAAGAGGAGATCAACCCCTTGCATATTTCAATTTCAATTTCTCACAATGCCTTACTGTTCTAAGCTCGTGACAAGATTCTGTTTTTGATTTCATATTTATTACGAGATTTGCTGCAACAAAACATACCCTAATCTAATATTAACTACTAACAAAACCCATAATTGATCTTTCGATTCAACCACAAGAAAGAAAACCAAACTGAGCACAACCATCAACTTGAACTAGATCAACGATCCAAGCGATTCCAACGTGTTGGGTCGCCCATAGCTTCAATCCAACCAACGGTGTGGCCATCCGGTAACATCAACTTTCCTCCCATAAAAAGCAGAGACTTTCAGACAACTCTAAGATCAGAACACAGCCATCCATCAACAAAACACCCAACCATTACTTCCACAGATTAGATTGGTGTGGGTATCAAATCAGATCACTTCCAAAGATAATCAAATCGAAGAAATGGAAATGAAAAGCGGACCTGCTTGTTGATTTCGACGCCGATGGCGCGCTTGGTGACGTTCCAGACCCTGCCGGTACGACCATGGTAGAACTTGTGGGGCATGCCCTTGTGGACGGCGCCATTCACCTTGACGTCGACGTAGTCTCCGATCCGGTAGGTGCGCAGGTACGTCGTCAGGGGTATGTAGCCCTTCTTCCTGAAAGGCCTCGAGAAGAGATCTCGAGTACGGGATCTCAGTCCGTGACCGGCCGGCATTTTCCTCTCCTTCTTCTCCGGCGACTCTACAAAGCAGGAGGGGTATGAAACGGAGGAGAAGATGAGACAGGGTTTTGTTTCACTTTATATAGCTGCAGTCCTAAAACCCTAAATTTCGCAGGCGCGGGTGATTGCCATATGGCACCTGGTACGTGTGTGCGACTATCATGCACCACGGTGGTCCAAACGGATAGCATCTTAACTATTAATAATTTAATATATAAAAAGTTTACTTTTAACATTTTAATACTTATATTTTTAATCAAATCTATAAATTAATTAAGAATAAGGGAAATATAACAATATATAATCATTTCGCCCACATTTTTTACAATAATATAAAGGACTAATTCCATAATCTTTCCTCCACTTTTTTTAAGAAAAATTGCCCTTTATATCTCGATTGATTATTGCAAATTTTAATGTAGCTTAATTTTAATTCCAATATGTGTTTTTTTAAAAAAAATGCAGACTTTTTAATGCCCATTTTTATAAGATGTTGTGATTGTTTTTTAAACTTGTAATTCAACATAATTAATTTCCAGCTAACATAAACTGTTCTCTTTAAATTAAATTTAAAATTTATTAACCTAAAGTCAAACCCTAGTTACCCCAAAGCAAATATATATGAAATATAGGGTTGGGTTGGGATTTTAGAAATGGGTTAAAAGTCAAGATTAAGGTTGAGTTGAGATTTTTACAAATTAGGGTTAAGATCAGGTTTACTGCAGGTGATGCAATCCGGCGGGATCTGCACCCAAGAAAGATGGGCTCACATTGGTGGGCCTTCTAATACATTCATCAAGTGATCATGGATCTAAGGTTTTATGGATCTCTTTGGACCAGGAGTGGCCAGTGGTGTTTGCCTCTCCCAACCCAACCTTTGAAACCCGACCACTACCTTTCCTCTCACCCATTCGTTTGTTCTGTATTTAGGTGTGAATGGCAATAATTCCCATGGGCTGACACGTTGTTTGCCTTAAGTTCAATGGGTACTTTGACCGGAGATTCTAGGATCTTCTAATCAAATAAGACTGTCAAAGCTACAATGATATGCAAGATGACTAATCCTTAGACATGCTTGCCACAGCTTGACTTGGACCACGACACGCAGCATGACTCAACTGTAGACTTGTTTTTTTTTCAAACACTTTCATCATATTTGCTGCATATGTCTTATATCTGCAACATTCCTTGGTCGTGTGCATGGTTATGGATTCTCTGCGAGTCTAACGGGTTTATAGGGATATAATGCATACTTTTTAAGGATTTGGGCTAACTAGAAGGTTAAAAATAGAGAAAATGTGTGTTGTCTATGAGAGAGGTAGCAATCTAATTTTTAGGAGGGTTTAAGTCAGACCATGTAAACCTTTGTGTGTGTGTGTGATTAGATTGTGTCTGTATTCTCAATCCTAACACTAAAAACTAGCTAATGTGGTTGTGAAGCTATACATTAAAGTATTTAATCATAAGAAAGAAGATAAGCTATATGAACTAATTTTAAGCCGGCCTCATTCAAGTTGAGGCCATTACCAGGCTTGGTTCAAACCTAGTTCAAGATTTGTTGGTCTGCCATGCTGCCTGGCTGATTGCCATTGCTGTCCAAGTAAATAAAACACCTAAAACATTTTGGCCATTTCAGAGTTTAATCTGTCTATTTGTCTATACCACTGTACGAAGAGAATTGCGTTTGTTGCTTGCCTCATTTCCAATTCTATTGAACAAATTGTGCAAGATTTAGAATGATATGCATAGCTTTAGAAAATCCACTCCATCTGTTGAGTAATTCAAATGATAATACGACAGAGCTGCAGTACTGAGTAATAAGAACTCAACTGTCCCAAAGTGATTATCAAAAGCTCATTTTTGTTGCCAACAATGCATTTCATGTATCTAATTATTTTCATTATCAAGGAGAAAAGAGATTTCCACCTCTTTTATTCATTTCCGAATGGAGCCTAAATTGAAATCAATACAAAATTTTGACTTCTTAGCATGGTAAATGGGGAATCCAAGATACAAAAATTGACAATTGCATCTTCTATCTCTTTTAAAAGAATCTATTCAGATATTGTTCTCCGTATGATTGATATCATCGCATTCCTTTTTGTGCATTTTTGACTTTTCCTCCTCATATAATATATATATATATATATATATTTTTTTTTCTTTTGCTTTAAATCAAACACTTATTCGAGTATTTCGTGATCTGAATTTGGAAATTCTTCGGCACGAATTGACAACTGATAACCTAGATTATCGAAGAATGGGGGCAGGTTAGCTTACTTTCTTAAATGGTAGATACAGCTACCAGTCAGTGTCAAGCAATTGGATAACGATCAAGGGGCATTCTGCTTTTGTCAAATGCCCATCGTTAGCAAGATTGCCTTTGCTAGGGTGGCCTTATGTGAGATGGAGAATGCGAACAAGAGAGCTGCACTTATGGTGATGTTTGTGATGAGGACATGCCAATCACATTGCATGGGCCACATGCTAGGCATGCCTAACGATCGTATACGCTACCAAACCATATTATTTCTTGTGGGAATTTTAAATTATTCACCGAGTAATTGAAAATGCACCACTAAGATTGAGTGGGAAAGTAAGCAAAGTCCAATAATCTTGTCAAGCTATCAATCCAATGGATCATGTGGCTATTTCTTATGATTTTGTTGATGATGCTACCAACGCATATATTATTTCTTATGATTTTGTTGAGTGATTGGCATATGTTCTAATGGATGGTGGGGATTGCACCTTTCATGAGATCCGTAAGCCTTGATTGGACTTGTTTTTACTTTATTTGATGGTAGTCACAAGAGTGCTTTGGTTCTAAGGAGATCTTCAGGAAGGAAGTTGGATTTGTTCCCTTATTAGCTTCTACGTGAGCCACCATTAGATGATTTTGATTCGTCAACGTTACAAGAAAATCCTTTGTCCTGTAAATGAGGCTTTTAATTATCTACTATCACGAGAGGACATTCACCCATCTTTTACCCGAAACAAACACATGGCAAGCATAAGTCATGATATTCCCCCACTTTTTTTTTCTAATGAGATATCTATTTAACTTAATTTATTCCTAGTATTTCATTTTTTATAATTATATATTTTAATTATTATTCCCACCTTTTTAATTTAAAACTTACCTATTTTTTATTTATTTTTTGACCAAAATCAACTTATTCTATTTATTACATCATTTTCACCTATTTTATCCTCTTTTATTCCTTTATCTTAAATCTCCAACCAAATACCTAAACCGAGATTCTCTCTTATTATCTCTTTACTGAAGTAACTCTATTTATTCTCAATATTTTATTTTTTATTTATAATTATATATATTTTAAACTATTACTCCTGAATTTTCAATTAAAAATCTAGTTACTTTATTTTTATTTATTTTATGACCAAAATCAACTTATTCTATTGATTACATCATTTTTCACCTATTTTATACTCTTTTATTCCTCCATCTTAAATCCCCAATCAAATACCTGAACTGATATCCTCTCCTATCTCTTTACTGAAGTTTTTCAAAAGGATTTCTTTCATTCTCTGATTTGTAAGTTGGTTTGTTTCCTACACTCTCTTCCTTGAGAGATAATATTTACTTAATTAAATCCATCTTTGATTGGATTCTCTCCTAGATATAATAACAAAAATAAAATATAATTTGTAATTATATAGTTATATCTTTCCTATCCTCCACCTGCTAATGAGTGTATTGCTTGTGTTTGGTTGGTTTGGCAATCCAAATGGGACTTTCCATGTGAGTATGCAAGAGATAACTTGCAAGCAAAGAAATTTTAAAACGGTCATGTGATTCACTAAGCCGGATTCTCTGGACACATATATAGGAAGACGTGATGGCTGAAGTCATTTATTTAGCTAGTAGTGGGAGTCTATGACCAACAACCAACCGTATTCTTTAAGTACTCAGGACTATTTTCTAACTTCATACTCGTCATTTGAAAATGGACCAGGAGAAATATTTCTAGTCTAAGTGCGCTTTAAGTTATAGTAATATGAGTTGCATTTCCTAAAGTTATTGGCAATCTTTCGACTGTCCAATTTATTGAGCTAGACTAGCTTTAATTATCAAATCTGATACATGCGAGTTCGACTGATAGGTTGAGAAATGTGCTAATGTTATGAAGTAGGCAAACTATCATGGTGATTGAGTGGACGGTTAATAATATATCCAACCAAGAAAATGCAACACAACCAATTGAGTTGTACCAAAAGTTCAACTGTAGACCATCATTTCATGTCTACCAGAAATATAATAGCCCAATGCTCTTGATGGAAGACAGCCTGAAATATTGTTTTTTTTAAAAAAAAAATTTTGTGTGTGGCTCGAGGATTGCGTGAAACTCGTGCCATTGGGTTCGCATCATTATTTTGATCAACACTTTGATAATCACGCTCCCTAATCAGTATAATCAAGAACAATCTCTCACTGGCCAAGGATGTAGAAAATATGTTTTTAAATAGAAAAGGGTCATTTGTACATATAATTACACTTTCTATCTTTAATTAATTATAGATGTACCTACATTTTTGAAATATTAGTATCTATAAGTTTTTTAAAATTTATAATTATACCAATTTTGTTAACAACCACTACAAATGGTCTAAAACAAACGTTACCTTCTGTTCCATAATTCCTAAATTACATTTTTTTTATAGATTTGTAGGCATATTTGTTAATATTTAAAAGATGTATGCATAATCAAATGCCTCAAGATCTATTAAGATGCATAAGAAAAGAAGTATGTTAACAATAGACTATTTTTTTTCTTTTACACTCTTTTTAGACTAATATAATATCTTAAATATCATAACAATATGTTAATGTACTTTTTTTACACTATCTTTAGACTAATATGACATCTTTGATCCTACCATTTTTTATTATTATCTACATTTTAAATTAATTAATTTTTATTTGTATTTTTATTAAAAAATTTATGTCACACATGTCATCCTTGGAAGTGATACACCACCCTTTCACATAATTCTATTAAAACCAATGTTATCAAAATTGGATCAGTAGTTGAACCAGTCAAGTGTCCGGTTCACAATTTGACTAGCTAGTTCAATTGGATAAACTATTTTTTTATTTTTTAGAAAAAATAAAAAATAATATAGTATAATTTTTAAAAAAAATTAAACCATAGATATTAATCTAAATATACAAATCTTTTATTCACCACCCTTTCACATAATTCTATCAAAACCAATGTTATCAAAATTGGACCAGTAGTTGAACTAGTCAAGGGTCTGATTCACAATTTGACTAGCTAGTTCAACTGGATAAACTATTTTTTTATTTTTTAGAAAAAATAAAAAATAATATAGTATAATTTAAAAAAAAATTTAAATCATAGATATTAATCTAAATATACAAATCTTTTATTATAATGTTATATTACTTTAATTTATTATTTTATTTTATTAAAAATATAAAAAATAAAAAATACTATTGAACCAAACCGGGCTAGTTGACTCAGGTCTGGTCCGCTGATAACAGTGATTAAAATAGAAACTTACAAAACATTGCAACTCACAAGATCAACCTAACTAGAGCTTATGCATACCTTTTTTCATTTTTTTTTATAAGAAAAATTGGAAATTCTACTTTTCATGGGTTACTAGAGTTTGACTTGTCTCACGGCATTTGAAAGTTTTAAATTAATCAAAAGATATTTCGACTATTTAATCTAATTTGAACCGTATCTACCTGTTTCTTTCCAACTGCTCAATAATGAATTTGATTAGTCTGGCCCAATTTTGTAAACATTGATTTATTGCTTCCATGTCCAACAGTGGTTTAGGTGATGACATGTTTTTGTCGCGTGTTCATGCCTTATTGGCATGTAGTGGACAACAATTTCATTCGTTCCATCCTCTTTTCTTTTATTGATGCTAGAGTGGAAGTGGAGGAAACAGCCCGGACCACAAGGCCATGAGTTTGGAATATTTTAAGAGGAATGGCACATGAGACAAGGAAGCTTGGGACAGCACTTACAAACCTTTTCATAGAAAATCACTTGGCCCCTATGATTGTGCATAGATTAAATCTAAGTCATTTATGGCAGTCAACGCGACTACTTGGCTAATATTTAAAAATCCATCGCAAGGGGTAAATCACAAAAGTCATTCCATTTAAAAGCAAAAAATTGCGAATTAAAAAGGGGCATTTGCTGATATATTTACACTTTTTTATTTTTTTCTTTTTAAACTATTAGTAAATATATTTATAAAATTATAAAAATAGCAATTAGATCAATTCTGTAGTTGTATCAAAATTAATATTTTTTTTCATAATTTCTAAATTAGAATTGTGATGGTCACTAACAGAATTGGTAGAATTGTAATTTTTAAGAATTTAGTTTCTAATATGTTTAAAATACAAATATGTGTATAATTGTAGGTAAAATGTGTAAGCATATTTAAAAATTCTCTTATTAAAAATTTTAATTCGGAAGATTTTTTGAATTTTTGTTAAATAATTAAGGTCAAGCATAATGAATGAATTTTTTTTTAATCTATTTATATCAAGGTGAGCCCAAATAGACTATTTGAATAAAAAAATTCATGAAAATATTTGTAGAAAATAATATGTTTTATCAAATTAGGCCAAACTATATTTTCTGGGATCACATCTAGAAACTAAAATAAAATCCCCATTTTTTGTTTTCATCAGGTGGTTTGTCTTGTGATAGTTTGACTGACAAATACTTTCTTTCTCGATTTAATGCTATGGGTCATACGGATAGGGTTGTCCACCGTGTGTGAGTTTTGACACCCAACCCCGTTTCTAGAAGCCTAATGCATCTGGTCATTGCGTCAGACCCCATTTTGACATCGTCCTGACACGTGTGTGGTAGAAACTTCAGGAGTTTGGTGGTAGCTCTCACGGCAATTTTCAGAACTGAGAGGCCTTTCTGAAACCTCCACTCGTTCCTCTTGCATTTGCATGGAATTCGTTGGTTGCTGGCTTTGGCTTTTGGCTCCTTCAGCTGTCAATGGCTATCTTGAGTTACAGTCCCTCTTTGAACAAGAAAATTTTCCTTTGTTATGCGGGAAGCGACTTTAATGAGGGTTTCTTTTTTCAATTCTATTTTTCAAATTAGATTATAAAATAGTATAATTTTCAGTCACATGCTACGAAAATTTTGGCAAATTTTGCTTTCATAGTTTAGCTGAAATGGTGTTATAGCCCAAATCAAAGCTTGTTATGGTTGCAAACCCTGTGTGCTTCAGCAGTGAGTTTAAATTTGGGATATTTAAAGTTTATTTGAGAATTAGAAAAATGAATGAAAAAGAGGGGAAAGAAAATAGAGTTTGAAAAAAATGAAAGAAAAGAAAGAATATAATGTAATAATATGAAAGGTAATTATTATTATATATAGGTAACTAAAGATAAAATAGATAAAGATAACCTTTCAAAAGAACAATAAAAAGAAAATTGATTAAGAATATACATAACCATGAAGAAAAAATAAGGTTGTATATATATATATATATCATATTGGTTAATAAAAAGAAGAAAATAAAGGAAAAAGAATATTGTTTGTCACAAAATATACCATGGAAGGTAGCTTGGGAAACAGACAAATTAGTAGCTTCTAGATCCAATTGGAAGGGTTAAAATTCATGGCACAATGTCGAATGCATCCCACCGCCTTCCTCTGTGCCCTGTGGGGCAACGACAAAGGTCTGCCAAAGGTGATTGTCAAATGTCAATGGAAATTTTCTTGGAAAATCTGGCAAACCTTAGTCCTTTATGAAGAACTGGAAATGCAACTTATTCTATTCCGTTGGATTTGGTTATTAGCCCAATCTCCAATTGGAATTGGAGTGTAGGTCAGCTACATGAAAAAAAATAATAATAAAGGAATTGATTGCAAAATCAGCATATATTTATGGATTATAGACTATACACATTAATTCTGGCTGGACACATTCGTGGTTTGATTACGTGTAGCTTAGCAAAATGTGCTTCTTACAAGGCTAATTTATTTTTCAGTGTTGAAGTCTCATTGCCAGCTGGTGACAACGTGTAGGCATCATCCACACTGTTTAATAATCTTTGGCCTTTAGTATTTCGATCAAGCATTGCACTCGTCATAAAGATTGCTATTAATTCCATATTTCCTATTGACAATATTTGAACTGCTTCCATGGGATTTGATTTCATCACAGATTCTGTCTGTCAAAGAAAAAACTGATTTTATTTGAATTTTTTAAGGATTCTACATCGTTGGACAATCATCGTACTAGTTTTCTATCTTAAGAAACAAGTCTATTATAATGTATACATACACTTCAAATTTGTAATCAATCTTTGATTATCCCAAATATGACAACTGTTATGTCCAGCAATAATAATTAGAGCTGTAAATGAGTAGAATTGGATCAATCTTTTCTTATCTCTAACTTGGCTTAAAAATAAAATAAAATAAAACTTTCTTGACTTTAGCTTGCGCTTTGTTTAAGTCTAGCTTTTTAAACTTGATCTCTTGTCTAGAAATCTGTGCTTAGGCTAAGAAAAAACTTGTTTGCATATCAATTTATTATAAAGTATTTCTTGCATTTATTAATTTATTATTGAATTAAATATGTATAAATTCAATAGTCGAGCTCAGGTTCAAGTTCAAGTTGAACATTCTAGCCCATATAAGAAATTAATTGATTTGGGTTATGAGACATTAATTAAGTTGCTCTTATTTCAAGTCCATACTTCCAAGCAAAACTTGATTTGTGTTAGCTCTGGCTGGTGATTCAGATCAATAATTCAAGTATTTGAGAATTTATGCTCTCAACTAATTTTAAGTGAGAATATATATCATCTCTAAGTTGATTTTAAATATTTTTAAAATTATGAAAATTTTGATTATGAAAAAATATAAAAATGAATATGGATGAATTTCCATGAACTCATAACAATTATATTTATTTAAACTTTAGTAATAAAAATATATAAGTTAAAATATTGAATAAGAGTAATGAAAGCCTACCAAAATAACTATTTTAATAAAATTCAAGTTCAAATGTTATCCACGCAATCTAAAGGGATACATAACTTATAATGAATCCCACAACAACATCATCGATTGATTACAGGAAGTAATAGGAAAGGAATTAGCAATCATTAGAAAATGATATTCACCCTTACTTTTCCTGCAAGTGCAGAGAATGAAAGTGCATTTTTGGATTTTGATTGTCAGGAATATCAGCCATCAAATGCAAACATCTGTAGAACTAAAACAATCAAGACAGTTGGCCCACACCCCAAAATCCGAATTGATTTTTTTAAGCGGATTCGACTGCCCTGTTTCTCCAGAAAAATCGAGCCCAGGAGTTTTAACTTTTAAAGCAGGCAAGAGTCGAATAGGGAGGCGTTGATCGCCGTAGACTAAAACCGGCGGCAGCAGCAGAATCCGTTGCGGAGATACTCAGGCCACAGATTTCTCGTTGGCCCCAACTCCGTTTAATGGCTGCGGACGTTTCTCGTGGGAGACGATACGACCCGTCTTTTGTGATTTGACCAGACCCAGAGTTCCATGAACGTTTTATTTATTTCATAATATATTTACCAATTTTGAGTTATTTTATTTTATTACAGTCAAATCCTTCCTCTCCACGACAAACCCTTTCTTTTACATAAAATCTCTTTTTTTTATTTATTTGGTTTTTTATCACATTAATTTTCACTACTAGCATATAGAGCTAACAATTTGAAGATCATCCTAATAAATATCTCGGGTGAACCCAAAAAATGCAATTGTTTAAGAATGAATATAAATTCACTAAAATTCTTTTATTGCATGCTAGATTCACTAGTATATAATCAAATATACATACGTCCCAAAGTATTCCTATATGATTGAAAAAATCTACCGAATTTTATGATATTATAATATTTAAGTGAATTAATTTAAGTAATTTTTATTTTCTTATGAGATCCTGTACATTTTCAGATGTCACGGTGTGCTGTGAGACCTTTGCATGAAGTGATTTAGAATATTTTAGTTAAATATATAGTGCTAAGATTGATGTCAGATCAGATGTCATCAAAATATTTGAAGTGACCCAATACAACGTAAGTAGGGATTATTCAAGGCCATTTGTAATTGACTAGACAACTTAAGCCGCGTTCGGATGCACAATCCAATCAAATTCTAGTTGCCCATGATATTAATAAGAAAGCAGCCAACTTATAAATTCCCTTCCTATCGTCTCCATCCAATTGTTAACCACCAAGATCCAAAGTTCTATCTAATTGCTAGGATGATGCGTGCAAGCTTAACTTCCAAGGAAAAGAAGAAATTCCAAATCAAGTGATCTGCCAGTTTGTTTTTTCTTTTGTAATTAACTGGATGAAGCGTTTGGATGTTCATATTGCTCGTAGAGCGTCTGTCCATGCAGATGGGTTGTACTTGTTCCAGCTGCAAAACAACAATGCTTCCCGATTAGGAGAGACACCCATTAGCCGTGCTATTCTACTGCTTTCCCCTCACGATGGCATGTTTGGACGGTCATTCATGCTTCGGTCATCTTCAGGTGCCCAGCCCAAATTTTCAAGATAACACAGATAGAGACATCTTATCTCAGCCGCCAGATTATTTATTCTGGGATCAGAAGGTGGAAAATACGCCCCACGTGTTTCTTGCGATCCAAGAAAACGGCGGCTGGCCCAATCCTCGCATCAATGCAACGGGAACACCAAACACCAAATCATCACATCTTGCAGTGGTCCGGCCAAGCAGCACTGACCTTAGATGCATCTCCCTTTGGCCCCACCTCATCTTGTTTCAGTGATTGCAATTGAAATTGAGGAAGGCTAGCTACGAACAACTGCACGGCATGTAATAAATAAAGTTCATGTAATATATAAGTGTTTCATTTCTTTTGAATGCAGTCTCTTTAATGAGGTTGTGGTGGAAAGAGACAGGGGGGTAACCAAGGGGTCCACAGGCATTAGACAGGCCTTTTCGTTGACTCTTTTTATTCATCAGTTAAAGCCCACTATCCGAGGTTGCAAATAGAAGGAAACCCAATCAATTTCAACCTTTACCATTTGGCAGTGTAAAGGTAAGCAAATCAACTTTTTCTTACATGTTTTATATACACCCAGACACAAATCAGCTACAACCAATCCATAAAATTCAAACACCCAACAAACTTCCTGGCGCTCATACCCACTTAAATTTTAGGGGTCTGTTTCCACACCCTGATTGAATTAAAAAAGGTTAAAAAAAAAAAAGAAAAAGAAAAAGAAAAGGCCAAAAAAGGGACCCTATGTTTTCTTATGGCTTAAACAAGGTGGATTTCCACCCAAAACAAGACAGATACCTAATCTTTAAACCATTCCTCTACCTTTCCATGTCAATGGGTGTAAACCCCTTCCCCATGAGGATGAAGCTTCTTGATTCCTCAAACTTCTTCTCCTTCTGCGACTCCAGATCATCTTCGTCAACACAGTCGTGATCTCCAGCCGTGTAGTCTCCATCCAACGACTTGTACTCCACCTTCTCCTTGTAGAATCTCGACAGAGCCAAGTAGAGCGCCATCCCAAAAATCGTCATACAAGCTATCGTCCAGCTGAATTGAAGATTGACAAGAGATTTCGCTCTGTGCAGCGCTGCCTCACCTTTACACCTCACAACCAAGTGCCCATCCTCGGAATTCATCCAACACCCCTTGGGAATGAGCTGCGGAGTCCACAGAGCATAGCCCATGACTACAAACCACACGCCTTGCACGGCTATGCTGAGCGATCGAACGAAGCTGACGAGGAAGCTGCTAGGGAGGGCGATGCCGAGCAGCGTGGTGGCCAAGGTGACCACCACGACAGTCTGCAGGAGGAGATGATACTGGCCTTCGACGCCCATGTGGTCGGCGGAGTGGAGGTGGAACATGAGGAGTTGCTGGGTGAAGGCGACCGCGGCGAGCAGCTGGGTCAGCCCATGCTCCGCTCTGGGTTTCAGCCGATCCAAGACGACGGCGAAGGCGGCGTAGACAAAGAAAGAGAAGGAAATCAAGGAGTGCTCGAAGTTGTGGAGGTGGTTGGAGGGGATTGTCCAGTCGGGGTCGAGGGGCTGATGGCGATCAGGGCCGATGAAGAGCTCCATGGCAATAGACATGGTGGCTCCCAGCATGATGAGTATGAGTTCTGCATATCTTAGCTTTGGGGAAGGGAACCAAGCTGGGGATGTGTAGGTGTTTGGGTTGAGGCAATGGAGCCTGACGTGATTCAAGAGGTGCCAGAGGCCTATGAGGAGGTACCCAAAACCAGGTGCAACATGGCCTACCAAGGTGCCCATTTTTTTTTTGATTTTTGAGTGGATGTTGTGCGTTCGCG
This sequence comes from Pouteria campechiana, assembly GCA_036873735.1. Lineage (NCBI taxonomy): Eukaryota > Viridiplantae > Streptophyta > Magnoliopsida > Ericales > Sapotaceae > Pouteria > Pouteria campechiana. Next base: position 17,794 of record JAYJMB010038859.1, on the reverse strand, counting down.
TTTTGGGGCGTTGGAGGGAAAGGAGGTGTGGGGTTGGAGGATTTGTATCAGAGGCCAGACTTTGGCGTTTGGGATGGGGATTTAAAGGGTTGAGATGTGGAAGTCGCAAGTGTCTAGAGGTTTCCCAAGGGGTTTGAACTTTGAAAATTCTCATTGGTGGCTTGAGGTCCAAGTTGTCTCCAATCGCTAATAACTAGCTAGCCTTCCTCTAGAAGGGTTGCACTGGCAGGTTTATTTTATCCACATAAAATGACTAAAATACCCCTCCTCCGCCGCGGCCTTTTGGGCGTGGGGTCCACGGTGGTGTTTGCAGGGCATCCAATCGTTCCGTCATTGGTGCAACTGATATTTGGGACCGGTCTGCGGCCAGGTTGGATGGCATACAACCCTGCACTTGTAGTAGCGGTTTTCATGGTTGCATTTCGAGATTTTGGGTCGGCTTATTTTGGGCCCCCAATTTCTTAAGCGAGTTATTTTACTTTAAAAATGCTCGAAATGGATGTGATTTTAAACATGGCTCTGGGCCCACCATTTTTTTTATTTTAAAGTTGCATGGGCAGTGGCGTGCGCTACAACCGTTGTGGCGAGAAGCGTTTGCGAAGCGCTTACGCATGATACGCGCGGGCAATCACACGGGTCGATCCCAGCATTCCCACGTGATACATTGACTATAGACGGGTGGATGACACACAAATCCATGTGGTCGTGTGGACCTTGATTTATTAAAAGGTAAATGAAAATATAAGATAAAGACAAGAACGTGACTTGCTAAAAAACGGATGGACAGCTTGGATCTCATGTTGGTGTCCGATGTTTGCAAAAGAGGTCGCGCGATTACACAAGCTTCCTTACACGCGCGTTTGAACATGCAGGTTTCGATAAGAACCGGATTTGCGGGCTTGGAGTGCAGAGGCGAAGACGTGGCGAGTTCATCCCCGGAGTCCTGATGCGTGAATGTCGTAGCACAAGCATTAGCAATCGGTTGAATGATTCAAGACCGCTCATCTATAACTAACGCTGTAAAGGGGAAGCCACCCATCATTAAAAGACCTGATGCAGGGCTAAGATTTCAAACGAAATAATCGAATGGTGATGGCCACTTAGATCTCTTCCATGATGACACTGTTCACGAAAAAAGTCATCATTCATTCTTTCATGTATACGCGAGCCTGGGGTTTCGAATAATTCGAATTTCTTTCACCCGCATGTGGGAACACTCGATTGGGTTTTGGCTCCGTTTAGATGAGACATTTCCCTAAATTAGGCCAGAAAATGGAGATGAAATGGTAATTAGCAGTCCACTGCAAACAATGGACGGATGAGATTTTTCAAATTTCATACATTTAAGTTGGCAATGGTTCATCGATGGTGGCACTTCACCGTCTAAAGTCTTGGATCGATGAAAAGTGGACTCTCCTTTTTTCTTTTTCTTCGCGGTTCCGTTCCAAGTTCCAACCGGTGTAACGGCATCGCTTACGTCTTCCAACGTACATAAATGAACGGACGGAAAGGCCATTTTCGTAATTTCACCTCATAGTTATAAATCAACACACGGAAGCTGAATCAAGCGAGTGATTTCTTCTGCGAATTACGATTACACGTGGAAATTGGACAGCTTAGATTCATCTCTCGCGGCACATGGTTTTGTCATGATAGAATCCAAACCGTCCATATGGATTAGATGTGATAATTGGATGCAATTAGTAAGACAAAGATCATGCTACATGCTCTAGTTTCATGTATTTCAAGACTATTTTTGAATGGTAATGATTGGAATTTAGGATCATCGAGTCAATGGACGGTCTAGA
>JAYJMB010038859.1:1269-14618 GCA_036873735.1 Pouteria campechiana | reverse complement strand
TATCTTTGACAATGCAATATCGCTACTCTCCAAAAATGGGTAAGCGGTCCAAATTCAGTCGTTGCATGTGATGTATATTTTTCCCATGTTGTCTACGGCTCTCGGACTACCTTCGAAACGGTCCAAATTTACTTCATCGTAACACGTGCAAGAGCCTGTATATTGCTGTTTATTATGGCCGGTAAAGCTGCCCCCGGATTGCAGCCGATTTAGTTGGCTTCGTTACATCAGTGACACGTGGCTTCGTTGCTGTTGCTTCAACGCTGGCGGAAAATGATATGAGGTCGCGGTGCATGCACACGTGTCAAGCGTGCATCGGATTCTAACAGTCCAAATCAGGATATAGATTCCAGAGGCGATCCACGCAACTGAGCCGTTGAAGTCTTTAGAGAAAATTCTTGCCCCGGCCGTCCGTGCTGGATGATAGGCCCACATGATATTTTCTATTTATCTATCTCACTGTGTTGAATATTTTAAATACGACTTGCTCAAAGCATATTCTTACTCAAGCAGGCGGCCCCACATGACATCAATATTGCTACATTCATTGCATAAATTAGAATTAAAGTTTTAAATATTAGCATTATTATTGGTACTAATAACTTAGGGATAGGCGAACATATCCTGCTATTGGCATTAATATCTCAAAAGTGTAGCACCTATGTAGTTAAAAATATAAAAATTGAGTCCAGTGCTGTAGGCTCAAGGATGGTGTTTCTACGGCCGCTTTTTTGAGGTGACGTCTGTTTAACTAGAATACCCGGAAAAATAGCTCTCCGCCCACCTGCCTGTGATAACGGCGGTTGTAGGTTTCGAGGGCTGGTCACTGTGAACCGGTTCCACCAAATCACAAAGTTAACCTATCCAAGTGGACCCTACTATACACTTTTTTGAAGAAATCTATACTATCTATTTTATATATTATAATATATTTCATTAAAAATATAATAACTTTTAATATATATATATATACACACACATATATAGGGGGAGGGCTACTAAACTAATAGCTATTTTAAAATAAACATAAATATGTTAAAATTTTTATCTTATATTTAACCCATCTAAAATTTTAATTAAAATATTTTTTGATATCATTATTAAAAAAATAATAAAAATTAAAATTAAAGATTTAAATTTTATTAAAACAGCATGGCAGGGCCCACTTGGACCAGTTTTTGCCACTTTGACAACATCTTTAAGGTTGCTGTCAGTTTTTGCCACACCAGCAGCATCTTTTGAGCCGTATATTGATTTTAATGGAGTTAAATTAAAGAAGATATAAAGTTAATTACCACTAGATGCTTAATATTATTTAGGGTCCATTTGGAAATGAGAAAAGAAGTAATATATAAAAATATATATAATGATCAAAAGTAAAATAAATAAAGATAAAATAGGTAAGTTTTTATAAAAAAATGAGAAATAATAATTAAAATATATAATAACAAGAAAAAATAGGTTTATTAAGTGATTAAGACATTAAATCATATCAAAGGGATAGAAAAGGTAGGAAAAATTTTCACCCATTTTCTCATTCCTAAATAGGGCTTTAATATCTAGAAATTAAAAATAGATATAAATTATCATGATTTTAAAATATTTTATCGCAATCGCTTAATTGTGCCACCACCACAACAAGTTAAGAATTCACAACAATTCTGAAAAGCACTTTACAACTTAGTTTAAAATTTATCTTATCAGTTCTCAATGTATATCCTCTGTCTTTTCTCTCTGTTCTTGGCCAGATTATGAATAAATATGAGCCAAAAATTTTGCCATTTTGTCAATTCAACGAAAAAAATACAATAACATAAAATCCAATATCACAATGTTTAAGTACGATAAATACATAAATCACAATTTAAAAATGTCGGCATTATTAGGATTTAGCACAATGTTTTTAACATCCACTTATAAGAATGGTGTTGAACTATTAATCAACACCAATATCCGGCGAGAGGCAGATCCAAATGCACGTCTAATGCCATTTGCGTGCAAAAAACAATTTGCAAGTCTCATTTGGTGGGATTTGCTCTACGTAAGGAATCATAGTAATTAAAGAGCCGTCCACGAACAGAAAAACTGCACAGCCAACGCTATCTTTCATTATCGGAAATCTTTCAGTTGAGTGGTGGGACATCAATGCCACCAAACCAGGAGCAAGAAACATGAATCTCACACGGAAAGGAAATCTGTCCATTTTACTCCTCTGATGGGTGTGGGAAGACACTCACAAATACAAAACCAATAGTAGTCTTCATTACTGCACATCTTACCTGCCACTTTTTAATAACATCTTGACTTTCCAGGACATATATTTTCCTTACTATGCTTTCTTAAGTTTTCAAAGAACTAGATCCCCTTGACAATAGTACAAAGGAAAGCTTCGAATTTCAAACTTTGAAATAAAAAGGTTAAAACAGTCTTAAAAATTTCTAAAAGAAAAAAATTAAAAATAAGAAAAAATGGTTGGAAATTATTTGATAATTTATTTTATAGAGATGTTTGTTATTTATAGGGGTACGACAGTTGATAATTGAAGATGTTATATTTGTGATAACAAATATGCATAGTAAGTCATGAAAATTTGATTTTCAAAATCTTTTTTTAAAAAAATTTCGGTCAAGATATTTAGTTAAATCTTTTTTAATGATAATATCAAATTTATCACTGTAAATATGAAAACTATTAGGATAAATAATCCCTCTTTATGTAAATTAAATGGTCAATCACAAATTGAATCAACCAAATAATCAAATCCATAAACACACAAGAATTCTTATGTAGAAAACCCTTCAATATGTAGAACAAAACCTTGAAACCTAGTCTAGTCAGAAACTTTCACTATAAAAAAATGAAATCACAAGATATATTCTTTTCTAATAAATACTAGAGGATTCCAATATCACCATAAGGATGAATCTTAATAAATCAACAAGAAATAATAATGATGGATATCACCAAGCAGAATTAAAAACTAAATCAAAAGATGTTGAAAACATCTTTCCTAAATTACTTGCTTGATGGCTTGAAGGATGCATTAATCATCAAATTCTTTCTCCCATTTAAGAAGACTTGGAGAAAAAGAAAGTTGGCAGCTGTAAAAGACCAATCCCTAAAGTTGCCGCACAACCTGTTTTCAACATACTTCTTTTTTTTGGGTCATACATGAAAGGGTTTCCAACCCAATCACATTTTAGTCATACGTGAAAGGGTTTCCAACCCAATTACGTTTTGGTTATGGGTTGTGTGCATGTGAGGTTGGGGACTAACCTCCATGTGGATATGCATCAAATGGGAGTGAGGTTGGGGGGCCAACCTCCACGTGGATATGCCTCCACATGGGAGGAAAAATACAGCCCAACAAAAATTAAGTCATTGATCCTTAAATAATCCATCCATCAAAGCCATTATAGACTCAAAATAAGTAGGCCTAAGAATCATCTCCTTCTCCTGTTTAGGAGGTCCAAGGTTCATAAAAAAATCCAATCGATTAGTGATAAAATACCCAATCTGTTTTCTTGATAGGAAACACATATAATCAGACCAGCTGGCCAATTTCGTTTGTTTCTACTATAGTCTGTAGCATTCTACTGGCTGGTGGGCTTACACATAACTCATATTATAAAAGTTGCATGAGAAAAAGATGATAAATTTTCCCAATATACAATTCCAAAAAGATTTCAGTAGTAAAAATCATCCGATCCTGTGGAATCGAATGGTGCTTTTAACATACATTAAAGCCTTTTAACATACACTAGTGTAGAATATATGCATGTGTTGATGCTCGGGTTTCTTTTCGTGCACTCGAATATGTAGACTTGGAAGGATCGAAAGCAACATCTATTTTAGTTGGCACACATGCTGCTGCGCGTGGTTGGGGAAATCGTAAATTTGGATTGAGATTTTTGTGGAGATGGAATTGGGGAATCTCATCCCCATTTGATTAGATGGGTCCCACTTCCTCAGGTATCTATTCCATGGGATACATGCAGCGTGGGCAAGAAAGAGGTGGAATTTTCGAATTCATATTTAAGGGTTGCTTGGGAATGGGAAAATGAGGTGGAATTTAGACTAGTAAAAAAAAGTGAAGATGATATGATAAGATAGGGAGAATAATGATCTGAAATAAAATAAATAAACTTTTAAATGAAAAGTAATGAATGAAAATATAGTAATTAATTGTGAATAAAAAAGAGATTAGCTTATGCTGCATCAATTTAAAATAAGATGAAAAAATAAGGAAAAGAAATTTCTTTTATGGGTTAATTAAAAAAAATTATCTCCTAAGCGTTGATTTGATATTTATCTTTTATAACAATCTTATCTTTTTTCATTATTATCCTTATCTACATTAGCCTTATTTATATTATAATTGATATCATTTCTTATATTCTTGGGACCTTTTTTTTTTCATTCCTTACCATTTAGCTAATTGCCTCCTCCCCAAACACACATTGAAAGAGTTAGGCTTCATTTGGCCAAACGTTGTAAGAGGTAGAAGCATTTTTGGAGGCTTAAACGGACTTTAATAGGGGGTCAATTTGGGCGGTGGTTTTTTCACCATATTTTTTTTTACCGTAAAAGTTTATTTTTAGTGCTTGAACTACAAATTAGTGCTTCTTCTTAATGCACTTATGCAACAATACTTTTGCAAAAATGCTTAAATCTTACAACGCGACCAAACCAAGCTTTACGATTGTGCTTGAACTTTTGAACTGATGCCATGGTTGATACCATTTTAATTTCAACCCTGTTTGTTAAATAATACATAATGATTGTTATATTTAAAAAAAAAAGGTAAAGTTGTCTCCGAAGCTGACAAAGGTGCATGCCTCATCACAACAGAGTATCTAAAGCTGCACCTAATATTTATTGTTGTTAACGAGCATTAGGTGGTTTGTTGCTTATTAAAACCTTTTCATTCAATTCCGTCGTTTGATTATTTGGAATAAAAGGATATGCGCTGCCTTCTCGTGGACTTGAAGTTCCTATGGATACTTTTTTAACTTGTAAATCAGATTCGCATTCTGAGAATGGCGTTCTACGTGTGGGGTCCAATCACTATTTGAACTTACCGTATCATTTGTATGGCTATTCATTCTTTACGAAGCACATCAATGATCCAGGCCTCAAAAAACAACCTTCTGAACTCACCTTTCCTTACATCAATTAATTCCTTTACCCTACATATACTAACATTAAAGTGACCTAATAAAGTAACTAATAATTACCAATAAGAAGCTAGATCTAAGTAGACTTAAAATAGGATTTTATACAAATTAATATAAGTTTGTTGATTTACTGCCGGTAAAACTCATGTCGACAAATCATTATTTAACTCACAATAACATGATTCAGTAAGCCAAGAGTCAGCAACATTTGGATTGATTTGACGTGGGACAAGTCTAGGTTGGATTAGACAGCTTTGCAAATGGAGCGACAAATCCATGGGAGTGGGTAGACCACTGGGCTCCACCTGACAAATGGAACTTAATAATAGGAAAGTGGGTCAGGCACATCTCACTGGCAAAATCAAAATAACTTATTTTCTCACTTTCCAAATTTAATTCTACAAAAAAGGAATATTAGTCGTTTGTGTAGATATAAAAGAAAAGAAGTCTAAATTTATCTACTTTTGAATCATATAACTCGAATGACTATTATTTTATTATATATTTTCTATACTAATATATATATGTGTGTATGTATATGTATGTATGTATTTAAAATTTCATTGTAAAATCAATTAAGTTCTGAGCGACTGACGTTGCAACCGTGCAAGAAATGTTCATCAAGCGCAGGATATTAATTAAGGGGCATCCGTTTAAGTTCATGAACCTCGTTGAGTGGGCGGCCAATTAATGGAAACTTTAAAGTGATTTCCATGCCATTGAAAGTCCACAAAAGTTTGGAATTTGTTAGAATGAATAATCTACGAACTTGAGAAGCATTGATGGTTGGAGAGGGTAGTGGAGCTAAGCTAGCAGCTGAGTTCTTTGATGAGCCTTGGCCTTGTAAGCTATGGATTGGGGATGTATTTTCGCTTGCATTCATGTTCGAGCTGGAGTCAGAAATGGCCATTTGTGTAAGGCCAGAAAAAAACGCATACTCGATACGCTTTCTTCTGATACAAAGCTAACGCGCATGCCTCGTTCATCAGAAAAACAAAAACCTTGCGTGACGCCCTCGCTCCAAACTGTTGCGTACCAGTTCGGCTCACCTGGCCTACAGTAACACGATGATGTGTTTGATTGGAGATAAGTTTTTTTTTTTTTTTTTTCCTGTTTTTAAATTTGAAATGATCCGATGATGCTGGTGAGTATAAGGTCCTAGTGCTGCCCTTTCATTTAGCACTCATCGAGAGGGTGCAAATTAGGTGGGTCACAACGGGTCAAAGTCAACATGATTAAAATTTCAACTCAATCTTATATGTAGGTTGGATCAATGTTGTCATGATTGTGACAATGAACTGTTAGGTTTAGGACTGACCAGTTGAATCGATGGTTCAAACCAGTTTAAATCGCAATGTCAAATATTGCATAATTATGATGAACTAATTATTTTAGATTTTTTATTTTTTTAAATTAATTAAATAATATAATTATATAATATAAATAATTATAAATTATCTTTAAAACCTATAATAAGAGCTATAATCATATAAAGACCTAGTATACATATAAAATGATAAACTGATTCTATCCTATATCAATACTTCCCCTTATGTAGGAGACTCCACAATAGTAAATATAAAATTTGAACTTATATTGGGTGTAGTTAAAGAGTCATCACTAAGGAGATTGGACTGATTTATCAACATTTTTATATAACCTACAAGTTGTAAGAATAAGATTAAATTATTTGATCATGCAAAGTAAGAAATTGATGAAAGAATAAAACATGAAGTACAATTATTCTATGTGCAGATGTTTTTTTTTTAAAATAACTAGCTTGTATTTATTTTAGAGCTAATGTCATCTCATATTATGTAGATATCATCATCACATCTTTTGTACCTTTTTTTTTTACATATTTTGCTTTTAAATTCTCTTTATTAAAAAGGATTGAAAAGGAATTCTCGGAAAAAATATTCTTAAAGGTGGAAGAAGTTGATTTGATATATACCATCCATGAAATTTTTATATTTTTTAATCATTGTCAAGGTTTTTGGTCAATGCTTTTTATCTTAACTGACGTTGTACTTTGTTGTCATTGTTTTCTTTCCTTTCAATTCGCTTCCATTCATCCAACGATAACGCACACCATACATCATTCTAGCAGTATGCCACGCCATCGCATGACGTAAGAGAATTAGGCTTTAAGCTGACATCTCACTGCTAAAATGACAAAGCAATGGTTGGAAGTTGTGGAACGACTACTAGAAGTCGCGTCACCCACCCTTGTAGTGCTGGACCTTAGGCCTTTGTCGCTTCCCCGGATATGAGATTTTGCTCACCTTAAAAGGTAAAACAATTATTAACATAACAGACGCTGGCATTGTTTGCTAAATGCCATCTTCTGCATGTCTTGTTCTGAAAGAAGGATCAGAACATGTAGCACAAGCCTATTCGCAGCGCTTTTTGGTTCATTTCCTTGAGAAAATGACTTCTAAATAGTTTTATCCTTTATGTTTCAAGAATTCTATCACCTTAGCTTATCCTCTAGACAAATGTTCCACAAAAATGCTGCAAGTGCTGTTTGTTTCACAACCATCGAACAGAAACCAACAAATAAATGGGGGATAATGTTGGAAAACTATATTGAAATCATTCATTGAAATCAATGTAACTCCAACTTGTCTTATGCTTCATGCAGGTGATATTTAAGTTAAAGAAATTGCATGTTGAGCCAGCATGCAATGTTGTGCATGATCATTTCTCCACGTATACATTGCATGATGGTCGACCTCACGCTTTTTTTGCAACTTTTAATGAGGTGGGGCCTTCTCTTATTGCATGTTGAGCCAGCATGCAATGTGTGTATAAATTGCATGTTGAGCCGGCATGCAATGTTGTGCATGATCATTTCTCCACGTATACATTGCATGATGGTCGACCTCACGCCTTTTTTGTAACTTTTAATGAGGTGGGGCCTTCTCCTATTCGCATCACCTGCAATAAAAATTTCCCCCCGCATGCATGCAAGCTTGGCAAGTCTTAGTAAAGCATCTTGTAATGGCGAATATAGCCAAGCTGTCCATCATGGAAGATACACTTTTGCTGAAACGTGTCAGCATCAGGGATGCAGATGCCACCACTTTGTTCATAAGAAATGAGAGTCGTGTCTCTTTGATGTGGATTGAAAGCTATCATAGCCTCGCTCTCCTTTGGGGAATATCGGTTCGCCATTTTGAGCGGTAGCATTTCAATGTCGCATCTGGACTGGGACGTCTTAGTGCAAGGCTGTTTCATATCACAATCGCAATAATAGTTTATGCTTTGTCAATCTAGCTAAGATGGGTTCTACGTACATATTCCCTTCAAAATACAACAGTCGAAGACATGAATTTATGACTGGTGTCCATTTTTCAGTTTTGATGCAAGCATTTCATGCCATTGGCAGTTTCTAATTATCACAAAAATTTTAGGAACATTTGGTCCTTTAGGAACAATCCCCAGCTTAGTGTGGCAGCCATTTTTTTCCTTTCTTTTTTCATAATTTTGCTGGGAAGGATCAAAGACCCAGAATGTGCATTTGTGGAGTTGACTTGGCAATGGTCAATCCACATTGGCTAAAAGGACTACATCGAAAATAAAATTATGAAAAAAAGAATAACAAATGGCGTGATTCCCAATTTTCTTAGAGATGCTCGGATGTATAGGTTTTCCTTATCATGGTATTAGGATAATCTAACCAAAACATGGAACTACAAACACCGATTAATAAGTTACAATTCAGTTGCCTGTAATCAGTTTCTTTTCTGCCCATTGAAGTTGGTATGCTAGTTGTACTTCCATTTACTCCAAATGTAACAAATTTTGGCCACTTCGAATGGACAGTTACTGAAGCAGAGACATTTAAATGGAAGGACACAATTAACCAAAATAATGCTGCCTGGCGGTTAAAGGAAGAGACTTCACCCAGTCTAACTTGATAGTAAACATTTCTCGATTTGATTGCAATACACAATATTAGTGCTAAGTTTAATGTTGCTGCAATTTGAAGCTTTCCAGTTTTTATTGAAGCATATGTCATTTTTGACAACACTGAATCCTAGGAACTGTGATCTTTATTTTGTTTATTTTAATTAATCTTTAATTTTCTATCTCTCACAGTAAAACTAATTAGATTGCATCCAACATGCCCACATTATTGAGATTGTGATCGAACAGGGCAGTGTTGTATGCAGGGATGAAAGATCATGGGTTCCACAATTCCTGGGTTTGTCCTGTTTTGGCTTCTTCATGGAGGTTGGAACTGATGCCTATCAATTACTAAGTCAAGTTGCTAGAAAAGTGGAAACGAAGCACCTAAATTAGGTCATTGTGTGCAGGGATAACATCAAAGTCTTCCAGCAGCTAGCGTACCTTTGCACATTGGCCAGCATTTCATATCTTCTCCGTTTAAAGTATGGGGCAATCACAGGTAGGCCACAGGTTAGAAGACTACCCATAAATTTCAGGATCGTATCATCAAGGAATACTTCCATGGTGGAGCAAGTGACATGGAAAATAATCTTAGATTCAAACCCAAGGATGATAAACATACTCTTCTTGGCTGTGAATATGTTAAAACAGAACATACTGATCCATCCTGCTGAAAAGAACCAGTTTGATCCCAATTTAATAATCTGCTAATTACCATACAAATAGCACTTGGAAATATCATAAGCTGTTCATCATCATCATCATAAGCTATTTCCCACTTAAGTGGGGTCAGCTACAATCCTGTTGTGCCACTTTTGTCGATGCTTCCCATTTTGACATCTTTCCTAATTACTGCCAAGCATATGAATGCCATAAGGTGCTATCTTTCCTAAGCTTGCAAACTTGCTGGAACATTATTAACTATCAAAATCAGATTGCTCCTGCAAACCTACACAGATACCTCTTGGTTGATCAACTCAAGCTGTTGCATTTGATGTAGATTAACTTGGACTGCCTTTGCGGCTCTACCTTGGTGTGATCTCAATGAGCTGATGAGGGACTAGCCTCTTTTCCCTCTTTGTCAGCTTGCGGAATTTGCTTACTCTCGGCATCCTAGTAGAATCAACTTATATTAAATATAGTTAAAATTACGAACTCCATTCTATTTCCAAGCATACACAGTTTTGGAAATAGCATTTACAGGAGAAATAACAACTTGAAATTTCAAAGCCCAATTAAGCATACAAGATCGTAATCGCTTAGCAGTACCTTACTGAGACATGCATTCACTTCTTAGATAAGAAATTCTTTTAACTTTTATGAGTAAAAAGACCAGTTATTCAACATTGAAAGTTCAATTTAAACTTTAGCATCATTGAGACCCAATGGAAGCATGCCATACATGGATCAAATAAAGACACAAAATCAAAGGGATACCTGCTTTATGTTTGTTCCGAACTGCTTGAACTTGGGCATCTTTTTCCGTCATCAAGTGCCAAAACAGGTGTTAGAGGAGAATGAACCGATGTTGTGTTTTCATCAGATTCTGCTAGCAATTTCTTGAGGTGGAAGTACCCTGCAATGAACCATAAAATAATGTGAGCAATAGCAGGTTTGAAAATAGATTCAAAATGATGATACACTGAATAAATATGAAGTCAAGTAGAGACACAATCCTACTTAAACCCACGATTACAAGCTTGATGCTTGAAAATAAGCAAGACAGAAAAGATATCAAGATTAAAAAGAAACGGCAAAGATCTTGTAGATACGATGCCTGCTCAAGAAAAATTTAAAAAATGGTCAAATAATAATTCCATGCTGAAATGCATATTCTTAATGGATTTAACAAGTGGGTATCTCACGCGAATCCTGCTAATGACAAACGTCACAGACCCACATTGACAAAAAGAGGATTAGAAAGTATTACCAATTCCTGCAGATAATGATGATATCAGCAAGGAATGACATTGGAAGATACACCAAACAGCCTCCGTAAAGGAGGGAAGTCCCCTGTAATAATAATGCACAACACCGTCAATCAGTTCCATGAAATTCAAAGTGCAGATCATGCTGAAATCATAAAAGAGGACTTCAAGATGTAATGAACCAGTGTGGAATTTGAGAGTCCTCAGTTTCAGTAAACATTCAGTTTGACATGTATTCGGGACCCATATTATGGTGATCAAGTGTTCTACTACTAATATGTTTTAGTTATGAGACACGAAAAATCTGGACTTGTTGGGAATGTAAATTAGTATGATTTGAAATATGATCACAATTCTGAATTTTTAAAATCAGCGAAGTATAAACAGTTTTAGGCGCTAGGCAGGAAGGTATTATTCATTTTCCAGGCATGTTTGTGAGCATTTGTTGCTTATTTTGTAGCTTATGAACTAGCTACATAGTTTCCCATTTAACTTGACTTTTGCAGCCAAGAGGTCGCTTCCTGGAAGCAAAGAAAGCTTGTTTAGTGCTTCATTCAAGTGACTTCCTATAATGTTGTCACACAGGCCTCTCTTTATCATTCCAAGGAGTTTAAAGTTTAAATATTTTTGCAAAACATGGCATCATTCTACAAGAAGTCAAGCATTGTAATCCTTTAGAACCACAAAGTTACTGTCATCTACAAGTACCTTTTTAATATATGTCAAACTAATTTTTTCCAAAAAGATCATTCACAACAAACATCAAAATCCCATTCAATAAAGGCACTTTAAGAAAAAGCTTTTCCAGAGAAGCTTTGCCAAATAAACTGAATTAGTGAAGCAAATTGACAATCACCAAATAAACTAACTTCAATGAGGTGAATTGATAACTACAATGGATGACATGGTGATCCCAAGTCATTTTCAAGAAAGGTTTTAAGGAGGAAAGAGTCATTTGCAACCCTTCAAATTGCAACATCATTTATTGAGAACGAGCAAAAATAGATGAGATTTTACAGAAAAAGGAGCAAAGCTGAATGCCAACATACTATTCAACGTTCTGTCAAATCAGTAACTTTTAGAAAACCCACATTTTGCTTCCATGACAAAAAAGCCAGATTCCCCAACAATGCTTGTTCATGAGGTCATCGAAACTCGAGAATGGGAAAACAAACGCTCAAATGCAATGAAGATAATGATACATAATATGCATTAAACACAGAAAAACATCTGATGATTCCAATCAGGGTAATCAGTGACTCGCACAAAGAATCCAATCCACGTGTTAGGCAACACACAAAAGAAAAATTCAATCCACATCCTGAGCAATCCATGCCATGAACATTGGGTGGAATAAAAATCAATCCAATCTCACAGAAATTCATAAAACCACCATTATTCTGCCTGTTTCAAACCATGGCACACCATATGAATCTCCCGTACTGCTTCTGTGGGATCATTTTCCTAAAAATTACAGACTCGACTCAATGGTTTTGAGTTTATTTTACCTAATAACAAAGCCGAATAAGTTTGCGCGCCAAAAAGGTCAGCACCTACAACAGGACTCCGCTGCAAGCTATTGCTAACACCATGGACAAGGGAGTGAAATATATGTCTATGCCAATTGTTAGGGCAAAAAAGAGAGAATAGAGGGGCAACAAAGAAAATAAATAAAATGAAATGAAAAACAAATACTCAATTTGCAAGAGGTAAGTTACAAAGTAGCTGTCCTTTAGGAAATTATACACCTTACAATGCTGCTTTAGGATATTTGTAGTTGCTCCTAGGATACAATTTATAAACCTGAATACCAAAGAGAGAAAGTAACTTCCCAATTTGGTCACCAAACAATTTGATGATAATGGATTGACTTGTTTGGATGGAATATATAAGACTGATTGATTGAATGCTTGAATCTATCTTAGAGTGGATTGAACATGGACTAAAAGAGAAATAAGTCAAATGCGATGGGAATTAAAGAGGGAATCGAATACACTTACTAACATGCCACTATGCTTATATAGCTAACAAATGCAACTGCCTGCCGGTTGGAACGTTTGTTGCAGAAGACGTGAAGACCTGATCTATGTTGGAAATGTTCTTTTGCCTATTGGAATTGTGCACAACTCATGCCACATGTTGTCCAACGTACATAGCCCATGAGGAGAAATTCAAGAGTAGCTGCCACGTGTTTTTTTTTATCTTTGAATTTTTCAAACAACCTCATACGTTGCCTCCTAATACAATGCCCATGTTCCACATTGCAAGAAATTTCAAACTATTAAGTTCTACTTGGATACCACATGGATGACTAACTTGACCGGGTTTT
>JAYJMB010038848.1:20786-33135 GCA_036873735.1 Pouteria campechiana | reverse complement strand
CATCTAGCCTTCACTATAACATAGGGATATCAAACTCACTATTCACATCAATCTGGAGACTTAAATATAGCCTTTAAATTTTAATGATATATACTATAGAGGCTCAATCTTATATAGTATATCATGCTTCATCATACATCTCATACCTTTTCATATGGTAGTCACTTCTTACATTAACAAACCAATACCACCACACTGCCACCCTGGCAGCCGTCACCCCAAGGGTGTCGATCATTTTTCAATTGGTCAGGGTTGGTGATACCACTGCCAATCTATCCACTGGCTAATATATAAGTCTTATAATAAATAATCAATAGGGCTATCCTAGCAGGTACCCAAACCTCAATGCATATATAGAATAAACCTCAAAGGCTTCACCACCCCACTCCATCAGGCCTCCATCACCCCACCATCGGGGCTTCAGCTCCCTTCAGCTGAGGCTTATCCACCACAAGGTACCATACAAAACATTACCAATCACACATATTCAAGCATATCTATGTTAATCACATAGCCATTTCATGTAGACACCATGTTAACACATCACTTCCATGCATCTTTCATGCATCTCACAAGCATCATGTTCATGCACTATCATGCATTACTATCCGAGCATATGTTTTCGCATACTATGCATACTAACCTCATTCTAGGAAATACACTGACCATGTTACTCATGCATA
This sequence comes from Pouteria campechiana, assembly GCA_036873735.1. NCBI lineage: Eukaryota > Viridiplantae > Streptophyta > Magnoliopsida > Ericales > Sapotaceae > Pouteria > Pouteria campechiana. The sequence goes on along the minus strand of JAYJMB010038848.1, from coordinate 32,452 downwards.
TCATATGCATTCACACGATGTATAAACCAAATAACCAATAATAGTGATAAAGACACATCTAAAGTATCATGCAATCAGGACAATAACAAAAGTACATAAAAAACATCATACACTTAAAAGATTCGACACCTATGCACATTGCTCACTTAAACTCATCACATAACAATAACAATTCCCTTCTTCAAAGCATATGTTATCACAAAGATTCTTGTAGTCTTAGTTTAACACAACAATTCCACAAAACATATATAAGGGAAGAATATACACTTGTACCTCTTAGTCAATTAATTAAATCAATTATCCATCTATGAAACTCCATAGTTTTGTCATTTCTCATATTCATTATTTGTGCCACCCAAGTACTTTTACACTTATGCTGTTATCATCCACATCTCAAGGCATACCTTTCCTTGAACTAATCCTTCTTCAACTCATATGGGCATGTCATTTTCTAACTCCTTCAATAACCATTGTCATGATTCTACAGCCTGTCAGATACACCATATCATACTCCAGCTCTGATACCACCTGTAACGCCCCACACTCCTAGGGCTATTACTCCATTTTACACCGCAAATCCACATGATCATACCATGATTTTCCCACCTCCAAGGTGGGTAGCTTTGATATTTTTTTTGTTGACCTAATTTCTATAGAAATTTAGACAGAGTCTCCCTTGAAAATAGGGTTATCCACCTAGGTACAACCATTCATCACATATTATGATACATCTTTTTCATTATAATTCATAAAAGTAAAAATTATACACTCCAATAATTCTCCAATCATCCACACAATATCCTTATAACTCCATAGGCTCCCCCAGGATTGCAGCTGCGTCATGATGATAATGAATCCACCACACCACCATACAATTTTCATTCTAAATACACCATACAGCTCACATTGCAATATTACATTGATATGACTATAAATTACAATTATACATTATGAGACATAAATTAATCATAATTTCAATATACATAAGATGGGAATTTTCCATCTACCATACAACAAAAATACAAATTCAACTATTATACTTTCTTACCAATCTTGCTTCTTCTAGACTTGACCTATCAACTAAAAAAATAAAAGAAGGGTGAGTCTAAACAGTCTTCATAAGTAGACTGCGTGGCAATCAATAATTTAACTAAAATCAACAAAATCTCATCCATCCAAGTAAATAGGGATCCATAAGGTATCCCACACGCCAATCCAAATAAATACTTTTTCAAACTTAATACAACATCTAAACATGTCACAACATTAAGAATATAATATTAATTGCACATTCTAAAGTAAACTATATGCTTTGGGATAATCACTTATCCCAAATCACGCATATACAAAACAGATATGCATATATTACGATTTACATTCATGGGATAACGAAGATCCCTTAATTCAAACATCCATACACAAGAATAACAATAGCAATTATAAGTAGGGAATATCTTCTATCCCCTCCCAAACTATTCATTAACATACAATATCATAACTTTGTATTATATAACAATCAAAGCCATATACACATCATAGCATTTAGGAATTTTTACTAATCCCAATTCTCATACATATTCACATTGCATGCAATAGGAAATGGGATATTTACAATCCCATGTAAGTCACATACATAACTACCAATCATATATTCTCATATAAGCACATTATCGAATCACTTAGAAGATAAGCACTATCTCCACCTAATAATACAAACAAACATGCACAGCCTACTTGCCTCAGAATGATTCGCTTCATAATTATATAATCTGTCGACCCGATAAAAATTACCAAAACTTTACAATAACAAAAATTTGCATTTTTGAAATTTTTTAGGGCCTTACACTTGTGCATGATCAAAAGGGAATATGAGGCTACGTTTTGAGGGTTTTTTTTGCTGCGGTTTTTAAGAGTTTATAGAGAGCTTTTGGAGGATGATTTGAAGAGGAAAAAATGAGATTTGAAGATCAAGAGGAAGGATTTTGGATTTGAGGAGCAAAAATCAAGCAGAAAAGGGGAAGGCATTATTATCTTTGTGTTTTTGTGTTTTCAATTGCTTTCTTCCCTTGTTATCTTGAAATTTCTCTTAGATTGGAACTATGATGAGGTTGAATACTTCTTTGATGGATTCATTTTACATCATGAGTAACTAATCTCCTCTTTCTAGAAGGGAGATGGATTTTATTGGGAATTCATGGTATACTCAATGAATAGATTGATTGATCTTGCAATAGGTTTATTTGTGATGCCTTATGGTTAATGCTTTCAATTTACTGGCCAGTTATTGAATAATCTAGTATTTAGTATTTGACACTTAGGTGAAGTAACCCTAAATAGGATCTAGGCATCACAATATGAAATCATAGATGACTCAGGAGAGCTTTTAGATTTTATGAAATCGGATAAAGATAATCATAGATTTTAATACATTTCCAATATTCTGATTTCTATAGGAATATCAAACTTAGGACTTTGGGAATAGATATTTGACTTAGCACTTAGGAGAAGAAGTTAAGTGAATTAGGATTCTTGATTTATATACAAATGCAATGATAAATTGGGAATACATTGAGAACACCATTAATGAAGAATAAATGAAATTAATCCTCTAGAGTTTTCATACCCGAATTTATTCTATTCAAAGCCTATCTATTTATTTGTCATTCAATTATTTATTTGTCATTCATCTATATAAAGGTATAATTATTCAGAGCAACAACTAATGATTATTTAAAAAATACAATCCTTGTGGATACAACAACCCTCTCATTTCTACGCTACCAAACTTGGCACCATACACTTAGGGTATAGTTTGCAAGGATCATACACATACTTAAAGCATAACTATGAAAGATAAAACCTTAAATACATTATAATGATTCAAACTCCCTTGAGATAGAAATGATGTGGCTTTTAAGTCCCTTAATCTTGACAGCACCTTGGAGTGAATACACTTGGGAAACTTGAATGGGTTACTTATGTTTAATTCATGATTAGCACTTGGAACCCTCAAGCATCATGTTTCTCTTCAATGGATCTTCTAATTACATCTTCTGAGGAGGTTTTGGACCGTTTGGAAGCAGACTGTTGAAAGATAGTTGTTATAGCACTAGATAGATTTTCAACCATTGCAGCGATAGGCACTACTACAAGTAGTTATGCCAATCGGCTACATCCTAGTCGAAACTGCAAGCAGCTACCCTATTGGTTGCATTAGTCCATTGAGAATGCATCTCCTTGGTGCCTCGCAGGTGGAACTGCTGGTGCCTGGCATACTGGTTGCAATCCTTTAGAACTTTTGAAGTGCCTCTTAAGTTCCTCTGAAGGTTGAAACGTGTCTTCTAAAGCTTCTTTTCATCAACTGAAGCTTCCTTTGAATTATGCAATCTTAGCAAAAACTATTAGGTTTGCTAGGCTTGGCTTGACCCAACATGGGATAGGTGAATTGGGTTTATAAAAATCTCTCACTTTTCTCCTAATATAGCAACTTCTCTCTTTCATGTGCTCATGTGATTTGCTATGAAATAAATAATTGTAAAGATAAAGTGCAAGAAAATAAGTCAATCACACATAAAAGATACAATATATAGTGGTTCAGGCAACCTCCCTACTCCACTCTTTCAAAAGCACACACCATGCACCTTAGGTTCCACTATTTCACTATAATGAAAATATAAATAGTACACTCACCACTCTTTTAAATTCCAACTCTAGGGGGCATATAAAGATTAACAATTGATTGTGAGACACACTCCAATGATCAACTTGCTCTTCTTGATTCTAGCTTAAGGGGGCATGTAAACTAACAAGCTGTTTGTGAGACACACTCCAACAAACAAACTTGTTCTTCTTTATTCTCTATAAACTCAAGGAATACACAAATAAAAGCAATAAAGAAAAGATTATACACTTTTAACATGTTTCTTTCTGTTGTAAGTGAAGCCTTGATTTGTTGCTCTTCGTAGCATAGAAGATCTTCCCTTTGTATTGTTGAAGAAGCCCTAGGATGAGGATTAGGAAGATGAAAATTCTTTAATGAATATGTGAAGGTTTAAGCACTTGGCCTTAGGGATGCAAAGAGTTTCTTGAAGATTAAAGCTTAATCCCAACTTGTTCAACCCTTGAAATATCCATCCAATTCTCCTTAAATATCTCTCTAAAAAATAAGACTGTTGGAGTAGATTTGGTAGGGCAAAGTGACTTTGCAATTTTGAAATTTTGACTGTTGGAGTCAGCAGGTGGTACTGTGAGCGGCTATGGTATTCAGCTGAGCCTTAGTCGAGATGGTCGGTGGTATGGTGAATTGGCTACGGTCAGATCTCTAGAAAAACTCAAGAACCCATGTCGTTGTCCATTGGCAGGTGATAACACAAGTAGTTGCAGTATCCAGCTCCGTTCCAGGTGTTACGCATAGGCGGCATGGGCTTCCCAGGTGGTTTCTTCCTTAACTATTTTAGATGGTCTGAAGATAGATTCAGATCTTCTAAAAATGTGACAAGTGGTATGTCATGGCACCTTTGGCTTTGACCAGGCTAGTAAGCGGTACACGCAAATAGCTACGGTATCGGTTGTGGATGTCCAGGGACTTCATTCCTTCCAAGAACACTGTAGGCAGTTTCCGCTAGCGGCTGTGATTATGGCTGCAGGGCAGGTGATAGCCGCGGGTAGCTTTCTATGTGGCTGTGGTCCTACACTTGAAATTTTCTATATTTTTCTCCTTATGAACTTTAATATTTTTCATTTATTTTCCATTTTAAATCTAAGTATAATAATCCACATGTGATTTGCACAAGTTATGAAACAAGGATATTCTACTTGAATCATTTTGTGTATTTTCTAAGATAAAAACACCTTTAAGCATGATGTAAATGCTTTTAGTGCTGTGAGGATCATTATGATTTCTCCATTTCTAAGCTTTCTAGGTTTACTTCAAGTAGGATAGCTAGTGTAAAATGCTTGCATATAATATATTCATATTCCAAAGATGTACTCATATTTCAAGCATATCTATTTACATTTCAAGCTACATTAGCTCAAATCAAGTGTGAGAAAAGTTTTGTTGTCATCAAAATCATATACCTAGATCTAACAAAAACATCATTATTAACAAAAACCAAATCCTTAGACTCAACATTCTCCCTCTTTTTGATGATGATAAAACTTGATGACTTACATTATTAAAAATAGTGCTATTGAACTAAGTAAACTTCCCCTATCTATCTTATTCAATAGACTTATGGAAGTTTGTTTCATTATAGCTCATCGTGCTAAGATTAGTCCACATTTAAAACTTTTAAAATTTTAGTTTCTCCTTCTTCGCCTCTTTATATCATTTTCCCTCAAATATACCAAGTCATAACATTCTCCAATTCTTTGTCATAATCAAAAAGGTCTAGTGGGTGAGGGATTTACATTAATCAAAGGTATGAGGGCTGAACTGTCTCTCTCCCTACAATGCACGATCTTAAACTTTAATATAAAATGCTCCCCCTATCATGCATAATCTAATGGTCAATTGACTTTCTATCATTCCACTGAAACTATTTGCCATATAAGATCACACTAAGGTAGAGATTAAAAACTTTGAATCCCAATTTTAGTGCCTTGCTCTGATACTAATGTTGGTCCCATGTAAATGGTAGCTCAAGAAGGGGTGTGAATTGAGCTTTTTGAAATTATGGCCAAATAAAAGAAATGGTGTTAAAAGGAATTGAGAATGAATCATAAAGCATAAGACAATGGTATTTTTAAAGTGGTTCGACCCTTCCCTTGGGTTCCTACTCCACTTCTCTAAGTCAGTCTATCTCATTGAACTTAAGTTCCACTAAACACCTTATCGACTTACTTTGTTAGAAGGTACACTTGTTGGTTTCCAAGCTTACCAACAAACTTTTAGAATCACCTAGCAAGTCTCCCTATTGTAATCAAAACTACAATCAGTAAGCCCCTTGCTTGTTATAACAAATAATAGAAAAAGATTTATACAAGAATGTGCCTCTTACTTAGGCAGAGTGTACAAAATTAAATGCAGAAGTAATAAATACAATATTCTTAAGCACGAGTGTTTGAAACTCTAGAAAGGTTGCAAAAGAATATGCATTGAATGTAGTTCTAAATGTCACATAGTGGAGTTTAAAACGTTGGAAGAAAACTTTAATCTTTGTGTAAATGCTCTTTAAGTTTGTTTATTCATTTTCTTAAATGTGGGAATGTCCCTATTAACTCTTTTTATATTAGAGTTCAAATTCCTCTCATTGTGGTGGTTGGTGAGCATTGAATGGATGGGAATATTCAAATTTCCAACTATTGAGAGTGTTCTGTGGCTTTAGATCATCTGAAGTAAAGACTTCAGATTTTTTGAATAGACGGAATGCTGTCATGAACCCTTATCTTCAGAAATTCCTTACTTTTGTGCTATTTCAAAGTCATCGTAGCTTCAGACCATCTGAAGCATACCTTTTGCACATCTAAAGTGACAGAGAATCTTGCAATTTGCGCTTATCAAGAAAACTTAAAATTGGCACCTTTGGAATAATTTTTTGGCACCTTTGAAATAAAACTTTAGAATGTCTAAAGTTGTAAGAATTACTTAGCCATGTGCCTTTCAACACTTCTGATATTATCTTGGGAATGTCTAAAGTGACACTTCAACATGTTTGATGTTGTCATTCATGACATTTGAAGTTTGGGACTTAGTTAATTTTGAACGCTTCTAATTTGCATCTTTAGTGATGCATTGTAAGTTTGTTGTAGCATGTTTGAAATGATTCTTCAAAAAATTTGAAATGGCATTAAACTTTTAGCATCGCGGCTTCATGCTTCAACACATCTAACTTGCATTGCACACAAACTTCAGCATGTCTGAAGTGTCGTTAACACTTCCACATCATGGCTTCATACTTCAACACATTTGAAGTGCATTGATAATTTTTCTCTAGAATATATGAAGCATCTCTAAAGTTGTTTTCACATCTGAACTTTGGCATCTGACTTTATCCCCTTCAGCAACATACTACAACATGTCTGAAGCACTTCTAAAGTTACTTTGAAGCTCATGTTTGATGTCAGACATATCCTTCAGCTGTAGTTTAGCCTTGAAACTTGGATTTCACATCTAAAACACTTCTGAAGTAGTTTCAGACTTTTGTGTGATTACATCCTTCATTCTTAAGATTTTTGGAACTTCTTCATATTTTGAATTTGTTCCTCATTATTTCAGACGTGTCCTAGTACATCTAAAATCTTCTTCTAAGTTCAAGGTCATTCTTTTTAGAACATTCGCAAGTTTCTTCCTTTGTAAACACTTTGTGGTCGATATTATCTCTGATGTGATTTGGAATTTGCTATCCACATATCTAATGTTACTTTCCTTGATCTATTTCATACATTTATCATCTCACACTTGGGAATGTAATTGTCAGGGGCTTAACACTTCACTCATATATTTTCTCATCATCAAAACTCAGCTGGTTAATAACATTTATCATCAAAATCAAGCTAAGAAAAGGGGTTAGGATCAAGATTTTCCCCCTTTTTAATGATGACAAAACATTTGAGTGACATACCTTTCAGAACATAAATATATTGGAACTACGGAAAGAAATAGATATTTTTCTTAAATAGATAGCTCCCCTTGAACAAATGCATCTATTTAGCTAACTAAGAGTAAAACTCCCCACTAGTTCTTGTTCTTTCTCTTTTTTTTATTTTTATTTATTTATTTCCCCCTTTATGTATTATATCACTTATCTCTCCCCCTTTCTTTCTTATCTCTCATTATCTTTGCCCTTTTTTGTAATTATCGAGAAGGCTTAGACTAAGAGGGATGGGAAATTAGATATGACATGAAAGTGCTTTCCCTAAGATTAATACAATCTTATTGCTTATTAAAGTTTAAACTATTATTTATAATATGAAATCAAACCACAATGATGATTATAGAAGGTCTGACTAGGATTAAAATACTTATTTTTAACCTCAAACTGTGAAGTTTCCCAAACAGGCTTGACTTATGCCTTAGGATTGTAATGATCTTAATGATCAATTTCATTCTGTTTGGCACAATTTCAATAGTTTTAATAGTCTTTTAAACTACTATCTATTAGAAAAATAAAGAAGAATAAGCTATGTGATTCATAAAACATAAAGAATATAATAGTAAACTTTTAGATCATATGAGTAGAATCATAAAATGAGCTTGTTATGCATGTGGATCTATCACGCTAGGCTCCCTTCTAATTCTACAGAATCTATCCTCTAGGAGTGGCTTAGTGAAAATGTTTACTAACTGATTTTTAGTTGGTACATATTTTAAGCATACATTGTGATTCTGAAGGTGATCTATAATAAAATGATGCACAATTTCTATATTCTTAGATTTAAAATGTATAACTGGATTCTTGGTCAGATTTATATCACTGGTATTATCACATCTTATGGGTGTATCAACAAATTTCAGACCTTAGTCACCCAACTATTGTTTCATCTAAAGAATATGTGCATAATAATTGCTTGGTGCTACATATTTAGCTTTAGCAGTTGACAATGCTTGACAATGCAACAGATGTTTATTTCCTGGATAACCATGAGATAATCATGCTTCTAAGAAACTAACAAGTCCCTGAGGTACTATTTCTATCTACCATATAATCAGCAAAATCAGCATTTGAGTACCCTATTAACTCAAAATTTGAACCTTTTAGATACCATAAACTAAGGTTTGAAGTATCTAAGAGGTATCTAAAGATTCTTTTAAGAACACTAAGATGTGATTCTTTAGGATTTGACTGGAACCTAGCACACATATTGATACTAAACATGATATTTTGCCTACTTGCTATTAAATACAAAGAAATTCTATCATGCTTCTATATAATTTCTAATAAACTAGTTTACCTTTCTCATCTTTGTCCATCTTGATGGAAGTGCTCATAGGAGTTCCAGAATGTCTTCCATCTTCAAGATTAAACTTCATCAGCAGTTCATTTGTATACTTGGCTTGGTGAATGAAGATTCCTTCTTTCATCTACTTCACTTGCAGCCTAAGAAAGAAGTTTAGCTCCTCCATCAAGTTCAATTCGAATTCTCCTTGCATTATCTTAGAAAATTCTTGATAAAGTTTTTCATTAGTAGCATCGAATACAATATCATCTACATAGATTTGAACAATAAGAATGTCATTCATAGAATGCTTAATGAAGAATGTGGTGTCTACATTGCCCTTTCAGAATTCTTTCTCAATCAAAAATCCACTTAGCCTCTTATACCAAGCTCTAGGAGCCTGCTTCAAACCATGGAGGGCTTTCTTGAGTTTGAAGACATGATTGGGATCATGGTCTTCAAACCTAGAGAATTGTTCCACATAAACCGCTTCATTAATGAAACCATTCAGGAAATTCTCTTGACATCCATTTTGTATAACTTGAAATTCACCTAGGATGCAAAAGCCAATAGCATTCTAATGGCTTCTATCCTAGCAACAAGTGCATAAGTCTCTTCAAAATCTATTCCTTCTTCTTAACAATATCCCTTTGCTACTAATCTTACCTAGTTTCTCACTACTAATCCAGATTCATCAAGTTTGTTCCTAAACACCCATTTCATTTCTATAATAGTTTGATGGTTTGGTCTTGGAACTAAGGTCAACACATCATTTCTCTTAAACCGGTCCAATTCTTCTTACATAGCCAAAATGTAGTTTTCATTTACCAATGCTTATTCTATGCAAGTTGGCTCTCGTTGAGAAATAAAGACAAAATGACCACATACTTGGGGATAAGATGATCTAGTTCTAACTCTATCATACACATCACCAATTATCTGGTTTTCTAGATGAGCATGCATGAACCTCCAGTCTTTGGAAAAAGAAGAGTTACCTTCCTCATTTACCTTTGTTATGGATAGTTTAGCTTCATCCATTATTATTTTTGTTTTAGATTTTATTTCTCTTGGTTCTTTAGGTTCAATTTCTCCATGTTTGTTGTGAGTCTATCGTTTCATCATCAAAATCACTTGTTGTTTTTGAATAGTTAGTAGTCTCATCAAATCTGACATTAATAGACTCCTCAACAAATATACTATTTGAGTTATAGACTCTAAACGCCTTCCTAATAATGGAATAGTCAAGGAATATACCTTCATCATATCTACTATCAAATTTTCCAAGGCTTCCATTACCATTGTTAAGAATGAAACATTTATAGCGAAAGTGTGGAAATATGATATATTAGGCTTCTTGCCATAATACAATTCGAATGGACTTTTGTGGAGTAATTGCCTAGTATGAATTCTATTAATAACATAGCAAGAAGTGTTAATAGCTTCGACCTAGAAATATTATGGAAGATTATATTTACTCAACATAATCCTTGTCATCTCATGCAAGGATCTGTTCTTCCTCTAAACCACTCCATTTTGTTGGGGTGTTATTCAGAGAAAGTTTGAAAATACCATTACTTTTACAGAAAGCTATGAACTTATGATTTTAAACTCTCTACCATGATCACTCTTTATGGCAACAATTATTTATTATAAACTAATTGCAAGTGCATGGCGTCAAGTTTTGTAGTATAATAGTGAGAAAGTATCATCTCTTAGGAATTTTGTATTCCAATTAATCACTATCTATTATAGTGAATAATCCTATTATGAAAATTAACTAATTTGAATTTAACTAAAAAGTAGAAATAGACAGGCTTTCAAATGGAAGAATTCAAGGTAAAGAAGCTCCAGAGGATTGACTTTGCTTGTGCTTCTTCAACTTATTATGTATTGATTATTTTTATCAATTTATAGATCAAGAATCCAATGCATTTAACCTTCTCTCCCAAGGGCCAAGCTAAGTATCTATTTTCAATATCCCAATTTTGACATCCCTATCAAAATTAGAATATCAAGAATGCATTAAGACTTATGGTTTCTTTGAATATTCTCACATAACCTAGAAGTTTTCCCAAGTCATTTAGCATTACATGTCATAATGTTTAGATCCCATTTAGAATTACCTTTCCCGAGTGTCAAATCTTAAATGCAATATCATTCAATAAATGGCTAATAGATTGAAAGCATTAGTCATACAACATCATAAATAAATCAATAAAATATACTTAATAGCATAGCTCATTATTTCAACCATGACTTCAATGCAAGATTCATCCCTCCTTTAGGAGGAGTTTAGCTCCTAATAATGGAAAAAGAATCCATAAAACATTTATCCAACATTATCAAAATTTGAATCCTAACTTTAATCCAATATAAATATGATAAATGAAATGAAAAACACTAAGAAGATAAGGATTAAAGTGGTAGCAAAATCTACCCCTAGATGCTTGGCTTGAAATCCAACTTGAATCTTCCTTCAAAAGCCTTTCCAAAGGCCCTTTTCTTTCTCCTTCATATAGCACACTTATTAGGGTTAGGGAACATTCACACATGTTGCACTATTCATACAAATGTTGCGGCATCAAATTTGGATTCTGCGACATCCTCCTTGCTGGAAACCAACACTTTGCCTTAGTTTAGTTGGATGTTAATGCAAGATTCATCCCTCCTTTAGGAGGAGTTTAGCTACTAATAATGGAAAAAGAATCTATAAAACATTTATCCAACATTATCAAAATTTGAATCCTAACTTTAATCCAATATAAATATGATAAATGAAATGAAAA
>JAYJMB010038848.1:0-20686 GCA_036873735.1 Pouteria campechiana | reverse complement strand
TTCCAAAGGCCCTTTTCTTTCTCCTTCATATAGCACACTTATTAGGGTTAGGGAACATTCACACATGTTGCACTATTTGTACAAATGTTGCGGCATCAAATTTGGATGCTGCGACATCCTCCTTGCTGGAAACCAACACTTTGCCTTAGTTTAGTTGGATGTTAAGACATGAAGCTATTGTCCACCAGACATATGTTCACTATTTTAGCCATAACCTCATCATACGACCTTGGAATTACATGATTCTTGATGCATTGAAAATATAGTTTGAAGGACTATAACTTTTATGTTGATTATAGTTTCCAAATTATCCTTCATCAAACTATAAGTGATACCATTTTTTACACATCTAAAGCTGGACTGAAGTCTGAGTTAATTATAGTATTTTATCCATAAATTCCACATTTAATCTCCAAATGCTATGATTTTTATTTTTTTTGGATATATAACTTGAAGGGATAAAAGTTCTACGTTGAACACTTTTACTGAATCCATCTCCAAATATACCAAAAATTTCTTCAAAGTGACTCTAAAACTTAGCTTTGCCAGAAGATTTTCTTTTTAATGTTGTGGATGTCGCGGCATCAACTTTCTATCAACCACATTGCAAGCCAAATGTCTTGAATGTTGTGGGATCTTATTGCTACCACTTATTTTCTTCATTTTCCAACCATATCTTCATCATCCAAGCTTCCTTGTTTTGCTCCTTTTTCTTCATTAATGTTTTTCATGTTTTCTTCCTCTTTTGTGCATTCATGCGAGGCTTGGAAATTTGATAGCATGTAAATTTGTACTACAATTGGAATTTGATAGTAGATGTATGATAATTGGGAAATAGAAATAGCAAATCATGATAATTATGGCTAGTGATCTAAGTATTATAAATTATTGGAAGGAAGAATATGGCAGAAAATATCCCAAGTTAGCTACAAATGCACTTGGGGGTGTGCATCATAGGAGTACCATAAGAAAATAAGTTTAAATCTTCATCATCATCCCTAAAAGGAAACTTAACTAAATAATAGTTACAACTATGAAAAATGAAAGTTGCTTACTTGGTGTTAAAAGAAATGCTATTAAGAAGATGTGGCTTGATTAACTTGTGTTATTGATTCCATAATTACCTCCTTAACAAGGGTTACATGAGTAATCAAGGAAACCCTAAATAGGGTAGGGATTAGGTTAGATGGTTAGATTATGATAGTGAATTGTAGTATTTTGGTTTTATTAGTAGTTAAGCTTACTTGAATAATGATAAAACTTGTGGTTTGATTGAAGGATTTCAATTGCAAAGCATAATTTGGAAATAAAAAGCATATAGAGGAACTAAGGTATATTGGTTAGGCAAGCAGGTTTAATTATATAATTTTTCCTTATGTATTGATGTTTTGAACTTACATTGATGAATTCCAGGCATTTGGTTTGAATTTGGATAAGTTATGTAATATGATAAATTTGTACTCTTGAAAATGACTAAGATAGTATAAGAACTATGAGGATCATATGTTAAACATGAGAATACAAGTGTAGTACAATGACATATTACAATTTGGCATGATTATATGAGTTAGTATATGGGATTATGAAAACCAACATGTTTAAAAGAATATGAAAAATACATTTGATGAATGTATGAAAGGGGTAAGAGTTTTATGTATATGGATGAGGTGTAATTAAGCCTAAAAGAAAGAGTTAACTATGGCAATTAGTAGTGTGTAATAGGATTGAATGAAGCAAGCTAAAGGAGGGAAGAAATCAGACCATGATGTGAGGGGTAGCACATTTGGCGCCACAACACCCAATTTGGCGCCCTCGACACCGGCACATTAAGAAGCCAATTCATTGGGGCAGCACACTGGGTGCCATGACACCCAATCTAGCATCACCAGTGTTGGTACATTGAAAGGAAGGTATTCTAGGTAGCACATTTGGTGCCACGACACCCAATCTGGTGCCGCTGACGCCGGTGCGTTAATTGTCAATATATCTGATTTAGTTGATTTTCCTTTTGTATCTTAACTATTTTATTAGTTAAGTGTATTTATTATATTTGTACTATTTGAATGTATGATTTAGGAAAAGAATTTAAGGAAAAACATGAATAATAAAATATTATGTTAAGTTAAAGAATGACATGGAAATAAATTACTTGGTATTAATGAAGTAATTTGATATGAATTAGAGATCATTAAATTATTGAAGATTTGTATTATGGTTGAGTTTAAAAATCAATTGGAAAAATAAGTGTTAACTAATTAAATTGAATGCCTTCTTTGGCTATTTAGCCCATGAATGGGCCTTGTTTGATATTATCGCCTTAATGGCAAAGAGGCTAGCCTATTGGATGTGTGACTCCTCTAATTACTTAGTAGGTAGGAAAGAAGAACTTATTATCCCTAAAATACACTGAGGGTGAGACACTAGGAGTATTAGTCAAGATTCTTGTAACAATCATAAATGGGATTATAGGGAGGAATTGGATCCACCAAAATTGTAAGAAAGTTGAGTCCATTTGGTTTGTGGCTGTGTATGTGGTTAAGACCACTTGGTTGATAGCCTCCTAAGCATGGCATTGGATTATAGTAATCAAATTGAGGAGGGTACAAAGATATGATGAAATAGAAAGGAATATAATTTCAGCATAGGTAAAGTAGATTGGATGTGAGGGATATTTTGGGACACTCCTAGGAGAAATCTTTGTTATTATTGGTAGTAAGTAATAGTTCCATAACAACATTTCCAATTATATAGATGAAATTATCATTTAATTATAAATTTTATAAGTTATTATTATTTTATTTCATGCCTACTTACTGAGTTGCCTAGACTCACCTTATTTGAATTTGTTTTAGCTGATAGGCCAGAAGATGGAGTCCAACGAGGGGTTGGAGCCCAAGAAAAGAATAAATTATGAAGTTTAGAATTTTATACACTTTTGTCTTATTTTGGTGCATTATTTTAGAAGGCATTAAAAATGTACATTTGTAAATTATGTCAAAGATGTAAAGTTAAAAAGTAAGAGTCATATTAATATGCATGCCATTATTGTAATATGTATAAATATACTTCCACACTCTAATTTTACAGTGTGATTATGGTTCTAGACATCTGTGGTGTTAAGGAATGTTTCATATAGGTATAATACTAGTTCATGAAGGAAAGTTCAGGGGAGACTATATCCATAGGTCCTCCTATTACTAACTTTGTAGTGTCTAAAAAAGGCAGGGCATTACAATTCATGTGCCTACAACTAAACACACAAATAAAAACCATAAGCCCACCAAGAATAACTCAAGAACACATCAAAAGTTAGCTCAAATAGATATGATATACCCTCAAACTTACTCATTTGCTCATCCCCAAGCAAAACACAAAGAACAAACTTCTAAAAAAAATACAACCATAACATTGATCAAATTCATTATCAACAAACCTCAAGAGGATCAACATAGCTTAGAAGGAAACGTCGAAATATCATTAATGTCAAGAATTCCAACCTGAACATCATCCTTTATACCTTCAACTCCTTGGTGCATATGCAAAGACTTACAACCATTCTAAGTTACTTCACTTCATACTTAGATTAATTTATGCCACTAAGTAAAAAATATTCAATGCAAACCCTATGAATTCATAATTTAAGAGAGACTACACTAAATATGCTCATGATGTTTTACTTTCTTTCTTTACATCTTAACTCTTCTTGTTTTCTTTTTGTGGGCTATATTACTATCGCACTCTTCAAAATTATCTTCGTTAGTATTCTTGGAATGTGATTCCGCCAAATTTTGGCTTGTATTACCATCACGCCCCCAAACTTATTTTTTTTTTGGTTCATGGAGATGTGATTCCCCTCAAATTTTTTATGAGTTCTTATTCATTCTTTTCTTTCATGTAATCCAATTTTCACCTCAACCAATAATTGCAATGAGTTCTAGGGTTCAACCTAAGTTGTGCATAGTCGGTCACCTAAACTAATATAAAGTACTCAATGAATTCAAAAAGAAATGGCTATGTGATTGAATGTGTAAGGAATCTAGAGTAAATTAGACAAGCATTCAAGTCAAGCACACAGAACATGTTGACATCCATCATTTTCTTCCAAATTCATTGTAATACATCTTTTGCATATCATTGGTATCCTACAAAGAACCCTAATCAATGCTCAATTTTTTTTTTTTTTTGCATTTTTCACCATCAAAACATAACCATAATCACACAAAACAACTAAATAGAATTATTGAAGCAAAACAAACAAAAAAACTAAACAAAGTTAAACACACAAACTAGACAAAACAAACACAATTAAACCCCATGAAACTTAAAAAGAAAGATTATCCTCAATGTTGAAAATAACGAATGACGGGGAAAGAAACTCCCTTGTGAGAGAATGTGCTCCCATGATGGTGGATGAAGTTTGCTTTCGATATTGTGCTCAACGTTTTGAAGGGATCACCTGAAATCAAGAAAACTAACTAAAAACTAAATTGCAAAACTAAACTGAGCTAATGGACAAAACAAAAGAAAGTAAAAATTTTGAAAATTTTGGTTGCCTCCCAAGAAGTGCTTTGTTTATAGTCTCAGCTCTACTACAGTTTTTCTCATTCCTTGAAATGAAATTTGGCTTTGTGGTACTTCGGTTCTTTAAATATTGGTGTTGTCTTGTGGAATTCTTCCAATGCACCCAGTCGATAAGATTTATTAATCAATTTAGCATCATCTAAATTAAAACTATCAACAAATGCTACTTCCGATACTTTCATGGCCTTTTCTAAAAGCTCTTCAATGTTTCCATCCACTAGATAAATCTTGAAGCAATCACTGCTCCCTTTGGATAGCTTCAACACCTGAAAATATTGAACTTCATTTCTTCATTATGGATATGCAATGATTTCTTTTCCTCCCTATCTACAAAATAAGTAGAAATAGTCAGTGAAAAGAATTAGTTTGGTTCCAAGTTGGCTTTGACATCTTCTATTGATGATTTTTCTTGAAGATTTTCAATAATGTCATTGGGTTTCTCTTGTGGCAGTGCATCCAAAGCTAGAACATGCTCTATAATCTCATTAGTTTCTACAACATGTTGACTTGTAGAATTTTCATTACACTGTTTTAAAGGATCATGAACACTTTCATCATTAACAACACACTCCTTCGAAATCTCAATCATTTTGCACATATTCTTCTCAATGTTGCTAAGAGAAATACCTTTGTTTGGATTATTGAAATCATTATCAAGTTGACCAATTTAGTTTGTAAGGACTTGATAGATGAATTTATATCTCCCATGTGTGTTTCAATACTGTCAAGTCTTTCTTCATTGAAAGTGAACCTCGCCCAACTTTTTGTCACAAAGGTACTCAAGAGATCTTCAAGTGAAGACCTCTTTTAAGTTGTTTGGGTTTGATAATTAGTATATGGGTTCATGGTATTTCTCAGATTTCGTAGAAATAATTCACATAGTCCAATTACCCATTGTGTGTAGCATAATTGAGGTGAAAACCCATTATGATAAAAAACTATGAACCAAGTAGAATAGTTGTGCGTTAAGTGTGTGCCTCAATCTTCTATTCTTCTTATTCAAGGAAGCTCATGGTTTTGTGTTAGCTATGCGCTTTAACCATGCATAGATAGTCAATAAGATTTATGAAATGGTGATCAAGCAATTACATAAATCAAAATATTGAAATAAAACCTATGAATAAAATCATAGACTTGCATTAAATAATCAATAATCTAAATAACAAGGTTCATCAAAAAGGGCTACATCTTCACCCTAAAAAGATAGAATTAGTTTATGAAGAAAATAAAAGATACTCCCTTTATGAAGAACATCATACTACAATTAGCTTTCTTGAATGGCCTTTGCTCTTCTTGAATATCGTTCTTTTCTCCTCTCCAAAATCCTTTGAGTCTCCTCGAAGAAAAACCCTAGACTCCTCTTAGAAGTTCTTTCCAAAGAATTCCCCAGAATAGCACAAAAACTTCCCAAAATACACCTAAATATGAAATTTGCATAATGTAAATGTAATTCAATAGATTTTGAATGGAATTTGGCACCATCGGTGCCAATTGGGCACTGCTGGTGCTGCTTGCTGGATAGGTGGGGCAAGTTGAGTGACGACAGCTTTGGTTTGCTGATCATAGGAGATACTTATACTGTTTTGACCATAACTTCCTCATATGAACTTTAAATTGCATGTTAATTTTTGAATTAGTTAGGAAAGTCAATATATACAACTTGTATGTTGATAACTTGAGCTGAATAACCCTCTAAATGTATGAAAATTTTCCTCAAAGTGGAGCCAGTGGCACAAAGTCGTTGTCCACCTAGAGAGGTATTCATGGTTTCATCCATAACTTCCTTGTGATTTATTAGAAATATAAATTCAAGGGCTTCAACTTTAATGCTGACTACTTGTCCTATATAAGTCCACATTTGTACTAGAAATAGAATCAAATTGGTGTTACTTTACATTCAGTTTCTTTTTGACATGATGTGTTACCTGAAAAACCAAATAACTTTGTTGAGTGTAATATTTCATAAAATGTAGTCATAAACTAATAAAATCATGTCAAATAAAGTTACACAACATGTAAATTTAGGCATTAAAGTATGGTATATTATGAGCTCATCAAATACCCCCAAACTTAGCTTTTGCTCATCCTCGAGTAAAATAAAAATCTGAACTCATGAATCGATTAGGAAAATATCTCTCAAACAATCAACAACATGCTAGACATGCCAGACATATTTCCTTACTTATCAAATACCCCCAAACTTAACCTTTGATTGTTCTTGAGTAAAATAGCAACCAAAACTAATGAATAAAGTAGGACAATTTCTCTGAAGCAATTTGTAATATGCTAGACAAATTACCCATGGACACATAATTCAGAAATCATTTAAGACACTTGCCAATTAATCACATAAAACTCCTGCTTCATCAATCCTTTCATGAAGTGAAAATATGTGTGTGAGCAATGTCAATTTCATGCTAGATGCATGCTTGTTAGTTAATAATGTGTGAACAAATGATTCTCATGATTTTCATGAAACACATCATATGCTTGCTTTTCATAGTCCCTCTCCACTAATATAGACAACTATGTTCCCTTGGATCAAGAGGTCTTTGTTAAGCTTATAATGGGACCTTGGGTTTGGCTAATAAAGAGAAGAATTAAGGATTAACAAAGTAAGAGACAAAATAGACTTGCACAAGATTGTTCACTCTCTTAACTTTTGTTGAGGTTTTCTCTATTTTTTCTTTATTTGGGTTGTATTACTACCACACACCCAAACTTATTTTCTTTTGAGTTTATGGAATGTGATCCCCCCAATTAAAAACCTCTTTCTTTAATTTTCTTCTTTTATCCATTTTCTTCTTCTTTATCATGGTATACTTCTTTTTAACACCCCCCAAACGTATCTTCTCTTGCTTCATTCATACCTATCAACCAACCATAAGCATAACATATGTCTTTTAATAGGTGAAACATGGTTTTCTAGGGTAAATAGCTTTAGATAATGAGGCTCAAGAAAGAAAATTTGAATGATGGTCTTTCATATACTTTCCACATGTCATTCTTTCATTAAGGCTCAATGGGGATACTAATGACTTGAATTACTAGGTTAGCTTGAAAGGCTCAAATTGATCAAAGAATACCTAAGTCATTTCCAAGTTAACATGTTATCTAGGATTTCGACTTAAGGGATAATCAAACAAGTTCTAACATGCTTGTGTCACTATCAACTAATTCACATTCACTTCTCATGATCATAACATAATATCCTCAAAAAATTTTCATCAATCATGAAAAAGGAGGGCGTATCATCAGATTTATTGAATCACAAGGTGGTGTCTATCCTTCCTTTTAAATCATGTGCAATGGTAATCAAAAACTCATCATTTGCTATTAATCATTAAGAGAGAATCATCACTCTAACCAATTTAGTTTCAGTCTGTTAGCACAATTGCTGTTGGATTTTCTTAGCTAAGTTTTCAAAAGTGCCAATCACCAAAATTATATCCAAAATTTTAAAAACTTTGCCCAAACCCGAATGGACTTGAATGCAATGCAAAACACCCCCCAACTAACACTTCACTTTGTCCTCTTCTGAAATAATGAAAGAAGTTTAAGATAAAGGGCTTCCTTGAATGAAGTGCATTCCCATTTTCTTCTTCTGGAGCTAGCTTGGCATCATCAATTTTAGCACTTGGAAGAGCATCTACAATCCTCAAAAATAAGACTTCCTTCTTCTATAAAACACACAAAACTAGAAGTTAAAAATAATCTATCCTAATAGTAAATAAAACAAGCAAACCACTAAGCTAAATGATAAGAAAATAAAGAAAGTTCAAAAAAAGCTTAGGTTGCCTCCGAAGAAGTGATTGATTTAAAGTCTTAGCCGGACTATGACATTCCATCTTTGAATCAAAATTTGGCTTTTCTGTGCATCGGTTCTTTGAAGCTTGGCAGTGGCTTGGAAAATGATAGTGATCCCAAAATATTATTGAATGATGCTGCATCTTCAAATTCATCTCTTTCAACTTGTGTTACTTTAACTATGTTTAAGAGCTTCTTAAAAATTCATTAGAGCTTCCATCCACTACCTCTAACTTGGAGCCACTCCTGTTCTCATTGGACAACACCATCTCTTGAAACTATCAAACTTCACAATACAATCTTGAAGCTACATTGGCTTTTCCTGTTCAATACCTGCTAAAGTTGAAGAAATAATTACTGGAAAAAATTTCTTATTGCCTATAGATGCATACCTTAAAGAATGAGGCAATTGCTCTATTTTAGATTTTTCTTTGATCTCCTCCTTTTCTAAGCCTTCATTAAGATTTCCAATCAGGTCACTAGCTTTTTCATTTGGGAAAACATCTAAAGCAGAATTTTCTCATTACCATGGCAAGGTTTTCTAACAAATTTGATCTTTAACATATGCTAAGAAAATGGGATAGGTGGATCATAAGGTGGTGGCAGCTTGTAGTTGAGTGAAGGATTAAGAATTGGGAATATAGCTCTCCTAGCAGTCACCTCCTCCTCATCATCTACAAAAATATCAAAATCATTAATCACTTCAGCAACTTCATCATCTATTACCTTACCACCTCCAATTTTAGTGATTGTTTTCACTTGCTTGGGCTGATTTGATAGCTTTCTATATGTCTCACTCTGTGCTGACTCTACAATTTGCTCCAACTGAATCTCCATCTTTTTCATGGTTGTCTCTATGCTATCAAAACTTGATTTAGTATTTTGGAACCCTATTTTAGCATTCTGGGACCAAGTTTGGGTTGCATGGATAAAACTTTGCAATGTCTCTTCTAGAGTAGGCTTCTTTGGTTGAAAACAAGTCCCAGCATGAATTTGATTATGATCAATGTTCCAGGAAAACTTCAAATGACTACTCCAACCATGATAAGGATCATCATGGAGTAGTTGGTTGTAGAAATTCTTCACATTGGCTTGTCTTGATGATTCTGCAAAACTCAAGGACCACATCCTCTCCATTTGCTTGGTAAACTCTAACTTAAATCCTTCAAAGTGTTCTCCCTCCAATTCTTCATTCTTGCATTCACAACTCACTAAAAACCAAAGAAAGAAGGAGTCAAAAACTTTATATACAATTATATATAATAAGAAAAAGAAGAATTGCAAGTAGACTTAATTAAATAAATTTGGAACCATTCCCCAGCAACTGTGCCAAAAACTTGGTGGTTCAAATTATAATATCTTGCAAGTACATGATTGTATAGCAGTACAGTGTGCATGAGCAAGGGCTGATCCCATAGAGAATGGCAAACTAATTTAATTAAATTAAGTTACTGACTAAAACTAACTTTAAAAAACTGGATTATTGGTTTGAACTAATAGGAATAATAAACTAAAGAGATAATTAAAAATCTAGAACTTATAGAATGATATAGGATAAATCTCAAGTAACAAATGTCTAGGGTTCAAATTTCATCACTTAATGACTCCCCTTGCTATTTAGATGTTGGATTCAATGCTTACTTGGGTTCATTCTTTCTATGATATGATTATTACCATTTGCTGTGCGGGTTTGACTCAAGTATTTTCACTCATTCCAATTACTTATAGTGTGTAGCACAATTAAGGTAAAAACCCATTACAATCAAGAACTATAGACCAAGTAGAATGGTTGTGCGTTAGGTGTGCACCTTAACCTTCCACTCTTCTCATTCAAGGATGCTCATGGTTGTGTATTAGGTGTGTGCCTTAACCATACATAGACAATCAATAATATTTATGAAATAGTTATCAAGCATTCACATAAATCAAAAGATTGAAATAAAATCCATGAATAAAAACATAGACTTGCATTAAATATTCAATAATCTAAATAACAAGATTTATCAAAAAGGATTACATCTTTACCCTAGAAAGATAGAATTAATTTATGTAGAAAATAAAAGATACACCCTTTATAAAGAATATCATAGTGCAATTAGATTTCTTGAATGGCTTTTGCTCTTCTCGAATCTCCTTCTTTTCTCCTCTCCAAAATCCTTTGAGTCACCTCCCAGAAAACCCTAGACTCCTCTTAGAAGTTCTCTCCAAATAATCCCCCTAGAATAGCACAAAGACTTTCCAAAATACATATAAAATAGGAAATTTACATAACTAAAATGTAATTCAACATATTTTGTATGGAATCAGATCACAACAACTTTGGTTTGCTGTGCACATCAAATGCTTCTACTGTTTTGACCATAACTTCCTCATACAAACTTGGAATTATACTACTCATTTTGCGTTAGTTAGATTACTTCAAGATCTACAACTTTTATGTTGATAACTTATGCTAAATATGGCTCTAAATGTATTGAAAATTTCCTCAAATTGGAGCTAGTGGCACAAACTTGCTGTCCACCTTAAGAGGTGATCACTATTTCATCCATAACTTCCTCATATGATCTCAGAATTGAATGACTCTTAATGTTTTGGAAATATAACTTCAAGCGCTTCAACTCGGATGTTGACCACTTATCCTATATAAGTCTACATTCATACCAGAAATGCAATCAAAGTGGTGCTACTTCATATTCAGCTTCTTTTTGAAATGATGTGTTACCTGAAAAACCAAATAACTTCATTAAGTGTAATATTTCATCAAACGTAGTTATAAACCCATAAAATCATGTCAAATAAAGTTATATAACTTGTAAATTTAGGCATTAAAGTATGGTATATTATGATCTTATCACTTTATCAATTTCTTCATGAAGTGAAATTGTTTGTGTGCTTAGTTATTATTTTGTTACATGCATGTTTTTTAATCAACAACGTTCAATTGAATGATTCTAATGGTTTCCATAAACATCCCATAGGCTTATTTTTCATAATCCCTCTCCACTAATAAAGAAAACTCTATCCCCTTGGATCAATATGTCTTTGTTAAGCTTATAGCGAGGCCTTGGGTATACCTAGTAGAAAAAAGGAATGAGGATTTACAAAGTAAAAGATCATAAATAAGTTACACATGACAATTCATTCTCTTAGCTTTTTGTTTGGGGTTCTCTTTCTTTTTATTGGTCTTATTACTACCACACCCCCAAACTTATTTTCTTTTGAGTTTGTTGGAATGTGATCCCCCCCAATTGAAAGATGAATCCTTACTAATTCTTTTCTTTTTGTCTTTTTTCTTTTCCTCTTGGCATTTTTCTTTTCAATTCCCCCAAACTTATCTCAATTTGCTTCACTCATACCTCTTAAACAACCATGTGTATAAAATATATCTCTTAATAAGTCAAATATAGTTTTTCAGGTTGAAAGGATCTAGATGATGAGGCTACAGAAACAAAAGTTGAATGCAGGTTATAAACATGCTTTGCATATATCTTTTTTTCAAAAGGGTCAATGAAGACACTAGTGACATGAATGTACTAGGTTAACTTAAAAGGCTTAAACTGATCAAAGAATGCCTAAATCATTTCTAAGTAAACATGTAATCTAGAATTTTGCCTTGAGAGATAATCAAACAAGTTCTAACATGCTCATGTCAATCAATATATATTACTAAATTCAAAACAATATCAACTAATACACATATACTTCACATGATCATAATATAATGTGCTCAACATAAATTTCATCATTCAATCACAAGGTAGTGACTATCCTTTCTTCTAAATCATGTGTAATGGCAATAAAAAACTAAGCAAGGTTAATGATATTCAAGAGAGAAATAATCCAATCCCATTCAATTTTATCTATTTCACAATTGCTTTCAATTCTTTTTAGCTAAGTCATCAAAAATGAAGGTCATCAAATTCAAAATAAAATTTCCCAAACTGAATGAAAATGAATGAATATTCCCACATGCCCCCAAACTTAAGTTCTAGAAGATCAACTTCACTTATGTTTTATCATGGTGCTCTTAAATAATTATACATTGATCGTTCTATTAGTTTATAAATCAAGAATGCTAATTCACTCAACTCCCTCTTCCAAGTGCTAAGCTAAGTTTCTACTCTCTACATTCCAATTTCTATATCCCTATAAAAATTAGAAGTTAAAGAATGCATTACACTTTATGATTCTTTTGAATGATTTCACAGAGCTTAGAAGCTCTCTCGAGTCATCTAAAATCCCAGGTTATAATGCCTAAATTTTATTCAAGATTATCTCTCGCAAGTATCAAATCCCAAATATGTATTCATTTAATAAACAACCAAAAAATTGAAAGCATTAGAAGCAAAACATCACAAATAAAGGAATAAGAAGTCTCAATCATATAACTCATTAATCACACTATAATGTCAGAACAAGATCAATCTCCCCTCTAGAAGAAGGAGTTTAGCTACTCATAATTAAATAAGAATCCATAAAACATCGGTATCAAGTTGTTGTTCACCAGACATAGGTTCACTGTTTTAACCATAACTTCATCATACAACCTTGGAATTATACAATTCTTGATGCATTAGAAAGATAGTTTGACATGTTGACTGTAGTTTCCAAATAATCCCCATAGATTCCAAAATAGGACTACATTGACACCATTTTCTATACATCTGAAGCTTGACTAACGTTTGAGATAGTTATAGTATTTTATCCATAGCTTCCATGTTTAATCTTCAAATATTATGATTCTTGATTTTTTAGATAAATAACTTGAAGGGATAAAACTTCTATGTTGAACACTTTTATTGAATCCATCTCCAAATATAACAAACATGTCTTCAAAGTGACACTAAAACACAGCTCTGCCGAAAGATTTTCTTTGCAATGTTCTGGATGCCGCGACATTAACTTTTTGTCAACCACATTGCAAGACAAATGTCTTGAATGTCATGGCATCTAGATTGGATGTTGTGGCATCTCATTTCTGCAACTTATTTTCTTCATTTTCCAGCCATATCTTCATCATCCAAGCTTCCTTGTTTTGCTCCTTTTTCTTCATTGATGTTTCCCATATTTTCTTACCCTTTTGTGCATTCATTTGCCTATAACTAAACACACAAACAAAACCATAAACCCACCAAGCATAACTCTAAAACACATCAAATGTTGGCTCAAATAGATATAATATAAGTGAACAAAATTCACTTATCAATAATATCAGAGCTTTTTTCATTCTATAAACACTTGGAAAAGATCTCAAAGAATGAAACATAAGAAACATTGTCTAGGAATATCTATTATAGTCATCTATTATTATATATGCATAATGTTTCGTTATAGGACTCCTTGTTATTGTTGGTCCTACTAAGTCCATGTGTAGCAATTGAAGAGATTACACATCTTTGTTTAATTTGAAAGACTCCTTTGCCTGGTTTCCTTTCAATTTAGGTAAGCTAACAACAAGGTCCTTATGATATAGCATTTTAATCTTTTTTTCATTGGCATGTCCTAGTCTTGTATGCCATAATAAGTACTCATCATTACCAACAAGATACTTGACTTAGATATCATGAGGATCTACAAAATACATAATTCCTTGCCTTCTATCTAGAACTATAACCCAGTCTGACTTATCTAAAACTAAACAAATATGAGATTCAAACATAACCTTATAACCACTATCACAAAATTGACTAACACTCAAAAGGTTATGCTTTAATCCCTCTACCAGTGACATATTAGAAATAACAGTAGAATGTGATTGGCTGACCTTACCAATCCTAACTACTCTATCTTTTCCCTTATCTCCAAAGGTCACTGTTTCGCCATTCTTCTCTTTCAGCTTAGTGAACAACTTGTTGTCCCTTGTCATGTATCTTGAGCAACCACTGTCAATGTAACACATCCTAATCCTTGTAGCTCTTAGACACACCTGCAATGATAAGGCTAATTTTTAATTTTTGGTACCCATTGCTTCCTGGGTGCCACTAATTTAACATTAGGAGACTTAGTAGTATTTATTGCATTTTCTACAACTTTAGGAACCCAAATCAGTTTCTATTTAGGCTTCTATTTTCTTCCAGAATTGTTTTTTTATTTCTTTTACTGTTGCTATCCACCTTTCCTCTGATGTTTCATTTTTAATAAGGTGGAGGTCAAGGTCTGTCTAAGGGTATTATTCTCTATCTTGACTTACTCAAGTTTACTAATGGTACATTGGTTATTCTTGAGCTTAATGTTTTCATCTTTCAAATTAGAGCAAGCATTGGTTTCTCTAAACAACTCCATTTTAGTCTCTCTATATTTGGTCCTCAAGATTACGAAATTAGCATACAATTCCTTTAAAGCTTCTGGAAGGCTAGGAGATTCACAGTCAGAAATTACCTTGTCTTCATGCATGTTCATGAAGTTAATACCCGTATGATGGTCTTCTTGGTCTCCTCTCATTGGCTACAGCTTGCCAAATTGAGCTTCTAATTCCTCTTCAACTTTACTTGAATTATATTGCATTATATGCTCTATCATTTGCCACAAAGCCATGCTCTCTTCTTCCTTTCATAATTCTTGTTGCTATGGTTGTTGTTGTTTTTCTTATTAAAGTATAAACAATATTTCTTCTTTTGTTGTTCCCCTTATTTCTTATCTGGTTCTGGCCAATCAAATTTCATATGCCTAGGCTTCCCACAGTTATAGTATACGAGGATCTCTCTCGTCTTCTCCTTATTTTTTAAGTTTCTTTAATTGCTTTCAGTCTTGTTCTTAAACATGGCTTTAAGTATTCTGCTTAACATTTCATGTCTTCATAATCTTCAACTCCACTCATGGAAGCTTCACTCTCTGAATTATTGTCTAATTCTGCTTTTAATGCTATAGTGTAATAGTCCAGCTCCTACAATGTGATATTATTCGCTTTGGGTTCACTCCCCCTCTAGGGCACCAACCTGCATGGTTTTAAAATGCATCACACCATCACAATCGAAGCTTTGACACTTAACCTAGGACTCCCCCCTCACCCAGGCGATGTAAAATCTTACAACCACCCCTCAGGGGCTCCAGCATCCTCATTGGGCATACCTCCATTATTAGACTGTTGGGGGTCGGCTCTGACACCAATTGTAATAGCCCAGCTTCTACAGTGTGATATTGTCCGCTTTGGGTTCACTCCCCCTTCAAGGCACCTACTCGCACAGTTTTAAAAAACAACACACCTTCACAGCCGAAGCTTAGACACTTAACCTAGGACTTCCCCCCTCACTCGGGCGATGTGGGATCTCACAAGAGCTCCAGTGTCCCTATTGGAACTACCCTCATTACTAGACTATTTGTGAGATCCCACATTGCTTGGGTGAGGCAATGACTCCTGGGTTAAGTGTCAGAGTGAGAGTGTATTATGTTTTAGAAAATCATGTAGCATATGCCAAATTAGGCAATATCACATTAAAGGAATGACCTATTATAATTAGTATCAGAGCTGACCCCAAACAATTTGGTAATAGGGGTGTTTCCAGTGGGGATGCTAGAGCCCCTAAGGGGGGTGAATTGTGACATCCCAAATTGCCCGAGTGAGGAGGGGAGTCCTAGGTTAAGTATTGGAGCTTCGTTTATGAAGGTTTGATTCATTTTAAAACTGTGCGGATTGGTACCCCATAGGGGGAGTGAACCCAAAGTAGATAATATCACACTGTAGGAGCTAGGCTATTACAATTGGTATCAGAGCCGATAATGGGGTTGTGTTCAACAAGGATGCTAAAGGCCCTAGGGTTGATTGTGAGATCCCACATCACCAAGTTGAGGGCAAGAATCCTAGGTTAAGTGTCAGAGTTCTAGTTGTGAAGGTGTGACACATTGTAAAATTGTACTGGTTGGTGCCCCATAAAGGGAGTGAACCCAAAGCGGACAATATCATACTATAGGAGCTGGGCTATTACAATTGGTATCAAAGCTGACCACTAACAATCCAGTAAGGGGGGTGTGTCCAGTGGGGACACTAGAGCACCTGGGGGTGCATTGTGAGATCCCACATCACCCAAGTGAGGGGGGGGGGGGGCGTGTCTTGGGTTAAGTGTTAGAGCTGAGATTGTGAGAGTACAATGCATTTTGGAAAATCGTGCGGCTTATGCGAAATTGGATAGTATCGCAATCGAAGACCGGGCTATTACAATTGGTATTAAAGCCAACCGATAATAGTCTGATAATGGGGGTGTGTCTAGCAGGGACGCTGGAGCCCCTGAGGGTGGATGATGAGATCCCACATGACTCGAATGATGGGGGAAGTCCTAAGTTAAGTGTCTGAGCTTTGGTTGTTAAGCTGTGATGCATTCTAAAACCATGAGTGTTGGTGCCCCGAGAGGGAGTGAACCCAAAGTAGGCAGCATCACACTATAGGTGCTATGCTATTACATATAGTTCTTTTTCATTTAGCTTCTTTAGGTGCTTTCTATTTCATGAATGCCTCATGGGTCATAAGAGAACCCATGAGCACTTTAACGCCCATTTTGTCCAAGTTATTTGCCTATTGGATCATTGTCACTTTAGGCATCCATTTCCTAGGAAGTGATCTTAGTATTCTTTGCCAATTCGGGCTCTTCTTATTTCTCTCTAAGACTCTTTGGCTCGTTGGTGATTTTCTAAAACCTTTAGAACAAATCCAATATTGTTTCTATATCCTGCATGTGGAAGTTTTCATATTCCTACACAAGTAAGTTAATCTTGTTCTCTTTGACCTAATTAGTACCCTCATGAGTAACTTGAAGTGAGGATATTTTTTCAAAGTCAAATGGGGACAGGGCTTAGTAAAGGCAATTCTTTGCCTTGGCATCTCTTTGCATAGCTTGTATGTCCTCTAGGGTGTATTTGTCTTCACTATTGAGGACTACTTTGTCGTCTTTGATAATGCCACAATTGGTAATTATCATAAAGTTTTGCATCTTTACCTTCAAATACCCATAATTTATATCATAAAAAAATGGGGGTCTAGAAGTTGATTGTCCCTCGGCAAAGGTGTTACGGAATGTATTGGCCATTTATAGGGATCTCTTCACAAGTTAAAGTTCAATAATAAAGTTAACAGGTGAAGGTTGCTATGATGCCAATTGTTAGTCCCGTGTAGATGGTAGCTCAAGAATAGGGGGCTGAGTTGAGTTTTTCAAATTATGGCCAAATAAAAGAAATAGTTCTAAAAGGAATTGAAAATGAACCATAAATTACAAGACAATGGTATTTTTATAGTGGTTCGGCCCTTCCCTTGGGTTCCTACTCCACTTCTCTAAGTTAGTCTATCTCATTGAACTTAGGTTCCAATAACCACCTGATCAGCTTACTCTAATCAAGATACACTCATTGGTTTCCAAAGTTCACCAATAAACTTTTATAATCACCTACCAAGTCTCCCTACTTGCTATAATCAACACTACAATCAGTAAGCCCATTGCTTGCTATAACAAATAACAGAAAAAGATTTGTACAAGAATGTGCCTCTTACTTAGGCAGAGTATAAAAATTAAATGCAGAAGTAATAAATACAATACTATTAAGCATGAGTGTTTTAGACTCTAGAAAGGTTGTAGAAGAATATGATTTGAATGTAGTTCTGAATGTCGCACAGTGGAGTTGAAAAATTAAAAGAAAACTTTAATTCTTTGAGTAAATGCTCTTTAAGTTCATTTGTTCGCTTTCTTCATTGTGGAAATGTCCTCTTTTTATATCAGAGTTCAAATTTCACCCATTTCGGTGGTTAACAAGTAATGAATGCATGGGAATGTTCAAATTTTTGACTGTTGAGAGTGTTCCCGTAGCTTCAGGACATCTAAAGTAAAGACTTCTGACTTTTTGAATAGATAAAATGCTATCATGAACACTTATCTTTAGAAATCCCTTGCTTTTATGCCATTTTGGAGTCATTGTAACTTCAGACCATCTTAAGCATACCTTCAACACATCTAAAGTGATGGAGACTCCTACGATTAGCTCTCATCGCAAACACTTAAAATTAGTGCCTTTGGAACAATGTTTCAACATGTCTGAAGTAGTGTGAATTACTTATCCATGTGCCTTTGAACTTCAACAATTCTGATATTAGCTTGGGAATGTCTGAAGTGACACTTTAGCACATCTGAAGTTATCCTTCATGACACCTAAAGTTCAAGACTTAGCCAATTTTGAATGCTTCTAATTCTTTTCTTCAATGACACATTGTAAGCATGTTTTAGCATGTTTAAAGAGATTCTTCAAATGTTTAAAGTAGCATTAATCTTTTAGCATTGTGGCTTCATGCTTAAGCACATCTGACCCGCTTTGCACACATACTTCAGGACATCTATAGTGGAACTTCAACACGTCTTAAGTGTTGTTAATACTTTAACATTGTGGCTTCATACTTTAGCACATCTGAAGTGCGTTGATAATTCTTCTGAAGCATATCTAAAACATCTCTAAAGCTATTTTCATATCTAAACTTTCGCATCTGACTTTTTCCACTTTAGTATAGTACTTTAGCATGTCTGAAGTACCTCTAAAGTTAGTTTGAAGTTCATGTTTGATGCCAAACATATCCTTTAGTTGTAGTTTGGTCTTGAAGCTTGGATTTTGCATTTAAAACACTTCTGAAGTTGTTTCAAACTTTTGTGTGATTACAACCTTCATTTTTTAGACTTTCTAAAATTCTTCATATTCTAATTTTGTTCCTCATGATTTTAGATGTGTCCTAGTATATTTGAAATCTTCTTCTAAGTTCATGGTCATTCTTTTTAGAGCATTCATAAGTTTCTTCCTTTGTAAACTCTTTGTGGTGGATCTTGTTGTTGGTGTGATGTTGAATATGTTGTCCACACATCTAAAGTTACTTCCCTTGATTTGTTTCATACATGTATTGTTGCACACTTGGGAATGTAACTGTTAGTGGCTTAACACATTACTCATATGTTTACTTATCATCAAAACTCAGTTGGTTAATCACATTTGTCATTAAAATCAAGCTAACTAAAGGGGTTAGGATCAACAACCAATTTTCGGTCCCAAAATGCACTAAGACAATATGAACATGAGGATTATAGTAGTTTAGGACCCCCTTGGCACCTACTCCATTCGCCAAGGTTTTCCCATTTAACGCCCCACCTTGGGGCCTATGTGTTTTACCATTTGCCCATCATTTGCCCATTTCTAAGGAAAATTTCTGCTAAAAATTTTGCAGAGATTGCCTAAAAATATAAACATTTATACCTTATATACATGTATTAAATCATTAAAACTTTACGTTTCAAAAATTATAAGACAATAATTCAATCTACAACACTCACACCCATACCCATAGCTCTGCCCAAGATTGGAGTCGTATCATGATGACAATATACATCCCTGGAATCATACCGTTCCATCTATAATATCATGAATAGTTACTATGACATGCCATTACATTTCATTTACATCATTTGGATTCATTCATACATCATACAATAAGTGAATCAAATACAATGACACCTAGATTAAGAGATTCCAATCCTAATTTATCTTACCACACAATAATGTCTTCAAAATTGCTCACCATTCACAACTCATAGTTGGGATTCTTTACCTGACCTGTTAATTAAAAACATATAATATGAAGGCATGAGTCTTGGTGACTCAGTAAGTAGGCAAGTATGATAGAAAATAATGATCAACAGAAATGACATGTTCAGAACTAGAACATGGATAATAACATAGCAATGCAATCATAATATGAGGTCTAAGTCCTCAATTTCTCAACACAATGCTCTACGCTATTCAAGTGTATCAAATCATATTATAGTTGTACCATCCAAGCACATCATATCAAGTCTGGGCCACTCTGGGCCTTTCACATGTCATAATGTGCCTTTTAATCACCTTATCTTATTATCACATCCAAATTGCAAAATCATAACTATGCCATTCAGGCACCACATCATACCATTTGACAACCATTATATTAAATAATAATCATAGAATGTTTTTCATTCCATCAATATGTATATGTTCACATAACTACAACAAAATAGATATTCATGGGATAATCCTTATCCCTATCCATCATCAATTCACACATTTTAGGGCCTGTTTGGCCTAGTGGTGAAATTTTAGCTGCTGAGAAAAGTGCTTTTATTAATAGAATTTTACAAAAAGAGCTATAAGTGAAAAACTGTCTTGTATTTGGCTTTATCATTTAAATAGTACTTTCAATCTTATAAATGTATTTTTCTATAAAGTACTAAAAGTGCTTTTGGATGTGAAGATTAACAAAATAGACATATAAGGATATTTTCAATAAAATCATTTTTAATGCGCACTA
>JAYJMB010038837.1:1956-18692 GCA_036873735.1 Pouteria campechiana | reverse complement strand
TTTGTCTTTAAATTCTTATAAGACAATTTTCTTTGTTTGTTGGATTGGTCAGGTCAAAAAAAATGAAAACACGGGTCATTGGATGTCCTAAGACGATTGATGGTGATTTGAAATGCAAGGAAGTTCCTACAAGTTTTGGTTTTGATACTGCATGCAAGGTGATGATTAGTTCTTTTCAAGATCTTAACTTCTTCAATTTGCAACTTTATGATTGCTATGCATTTTGGTTCCATTGTTTGAATCAACTAATGTGTCCTTCGACTGTGAAATCTGCTAATAAAATACTTATTAGCAATTTTAAATTTAAGGATACATTTGTAAAGGTCTGCTGTATACCATAGGTTTGGTCATAATCTGTTCCATGTCGAGTTGTTGACATATGAGCTATTTTCCTATATGTTCATGTGAGTTGCATGTCTGTGTAACCTGGTATTTACCATTTGACAGATATATGCAGAGATGATAGGCAATGTCATGACAGATGCTCGATCTACAGGAAAATATTATCATTGTAAGTTGATATGTTTTGGAATGCATCATGGTAGTTGCTTCATGATGCATTTTCTGTCAAGGAATTTTCACTGCTTAGTTCAATGGAAAGGAGCGAAAATCATATCGGCAATATAGCAGATAAAGTCAGCCATAAATTGATTGAAGTTAAAATAGATAACAGGTGGTGATTGGAAAAAGTAGGATCAAATCAACCAGTGGGAAATGAAATTTTTTTTGGAAATTCCTTTCCAATCCATTGTATATTGTAATTGTTGAGATGTTAATGCAATACTGTGATGAATTTATTGTAATTGTTGAGATGTTAATGCGATACTGTAATGAATTCTTGTATAAACTTGATATAAAGTGGTTTCTTGAAACAGTTTGAGATTCATTGGTCCAACTGGCTTTTTAGTGGCTGCACTGATTACCAAGACTATTTTTAACTGGAGCGTCCAAAATTGCAACCAAGATTGGTGAAATGTTGAAAAAACTTTGGTAAAACTATTAAGAAAATACACAGAAAACAAAAAGCTCATGGGGCCTCGAGGATAAAGCTCCTTGACTGTCAGCGTCCAGTGTTTGAACTGCTGCTACTTTTTTATGATTCTTTTTGGTCTCCAACATGCAGTTGTAAGGCTCATGGGGCGTGCAGCTTCCCATATTACACTAGAGTGTGCTTTGCAGACGCATCCAAACATCACTATCATTGGAGAAGAGGTATTTTCTTAGTTATTTATGCATATAAATATCTCTGAGTATTTTCTGCTGAATTTTATTATCAATTTGTTGTTTGCTGTTTTGATGCCCTATTGGTGGCTGTTCTGTAAATGCTATTTAACAAGCTTCATTGAAATTTGAAGTTCTATTATTAACAAAAGATGTTGTATTCCCTGTCATTTTCTGTCTTCTTCTGCAGTAAGTTTTGTTTTTCTATTTTTTGGTTTCTTTACTCTTCTTGGTGCATGATACTCAATTGTACAGTAAAATTGTTCCAATATTTTTGCTGACAGCTTGCTTGCATGGCATATGCTGGAATGACCAATTCCGCATAGCACGTACTGGAATGACCAAATCCTTGGAGGCTTTCATTTATCTTTGTGGAGATTCATGATTTTACTTCCAGTTTTCATGTTCATTTCTCTTAAATAAGTTTTCCTGTCTTTAAATAAAAAGGGGGCTGCCCTGGTGCATAGATCTCCCACACAATGTGGGATCTGGAGAGAGGTGTCCATGTACTCAGCAACTCTTTATTCCAAAGAGGCAGCAACTCTTACCATTGCTTATCATATGTCAAAGTTTTGCTGTCTTTAATCATTCCATTATTTTTTGTTTGACAGCTTGCTTTCATATTGGATCATACGCTAGAATAAATGCAGTCTTTAGTGCCTGTCATTTATATTGATGACTTTGCTTCTTGCACTTATGTTTCATTCTAATTGATTCTCTGAATTTTCGCCTGAATATATCATGGCTCGAATGGCCTCAATCAGCTGTCATTATCTGTCTTTGTCAAGGTTCATGGTTGAGCATCTGGCCTAGACATTTGGTATGTTTATGATTTGAAATGCTAATTAGATTATTGACATCCTTGTCCAATGTCATCAAAACAGGATAGGACTAGCTAGGTCGACCAGTCAGACTGAGAACCTTGATGCTGGCTGGTCTGTTTTGGCCTAGCAAACCAGTTTTTTGTATTTTAATAATACTGGTGCAATAAAAAATATACTAAGAGATATAAACTAGTGGTCAAAAGATCTATACTTTTAGATTAAGACCTATTGTTCGATTTTCCGTACCTAGGTTATATTATTTTTTGTTATTATTTTTTAAATCATTTTATCTTTCAATCTGGTTGGACTGTTGAACTGAACCTGGAGCTAGATGCCTGACCAATTTCACCAACCAATCTGTTCTTATTGCCTTGTCAATGAAGTTGTGGCACAACCGGATTTGTTTCTTAAAACTTGTGTTTGTTTTTTCCCTCCCCGAATTGCTCCTTTAACTTATCTCTTCTCATAATTAGTGTTGCCTCTTGTTTTTTCTGTGGCATATACCTTGACATATAGAATGATGGATGAAATTGAATTTGATGATGCACTATGCCTCTGTTAGAGACCTGTTTGCAGTGATCGTTGCATCATGTCTCACTAAGGGATATTTATATATATCATTGCCTGTACAAACTTTTTTGTTGGCTTTGATTATGAAGTCTGGGTTTGCAAGATTGCTTGCTTCTTGTTGCTATGGTGCCCCAAATTGGGGCAAAAACTTCAAAGACATAGGTTACCATCCATACACATGAAAAAGGGCCAACCTGATGCACAAAGCTCCCACACATTGCAGGGTCTGGGGAGGGACGCCCATGACATAGGCTACTATTCATCCACCAAAAAAGGAAAAAATTGTTGAGAAGAAAACCATAGATTGTTATCAGTGCTATGTTTATGTGATGAAACTTATTACTTGTCTGATTCATTGTTGGGCTTCTGCCATAAAATGACTTGATGTATCTTATGGATGGCTTTCATTTGAAGATGTTTGGAAAGCTTCACATATATCCATCTAAATATTTCAATTGAATTGTTCTCGGCTTTTGAGAAATCTTGCTTTTGGTTTTGCTTTTTGTCTTATCAAATACATGCATGCATGTACACCATTTGTTAATTTGCTTGAGAGTCATGTAAAAGTTCTTCAGTGAGGCTGATTAATCATCCACTGCAGAGTTTTTGATTATTCTAGGCAAAATAAAACTAAATGTTTTTTATGGGTGAAATGCTCATGGTGATAGATCTCTTGGGAAAAACAATGGTGTATGAACTGCTTCTGCTATGTATTACTGATAGTTATTTCATGGCATTGTCTGATATTGAATGGTAATTGATTATCTCTTATAATTCAATCTCCATTTGACAATTACTATCATGATACAGGTGGCTGCTAAGAAGCAAACACTGAAAAATGTCACAGACTACATTACAGATATAATCTGCAAGCGTGCAGAACTTGGATACAACTATGGTGTGATACTCATCCCAGAAGGTTTAATTGATTTTATTCCAGAGGTAAAATTCTTGCTCATGGATTGCTCTTACCCTTTTGTGGTTCTTGGTCCCTGGGAGTGATCATCCCTATTTATGGTATCTGTAAACAGAATCTGGTACATCAATATTAATCTTACTGTCTAACATTCAGGTGCAACAGCTTATAGCTGAGCTGAATGAAATCTTAGCTCATGGTGTTGTGGACGAAGCTGGCTTGTGGAAACAGAAACTCAAACCTCAGTCAAAGGAGCTATTTGAATTTTTACCTCAGACAATACAGGAGCAATTATTGCTGGAAAGAGATCCGCATGGAAATGTGCAGGTGGCTACTTTTTATCATTTTATCTTTGTTTCTTCTCAGTTTATGAGCATTTCTCATTCTTAATTTTTTTTTTCCTATTTTATAATGCTTTTGAAGGGTGTTAGGCTTTCACATTTACTTGGCATCTCTGCTGATACAAATTTCAGGTTGCTAAAATAGAAACAGAAAAGATGCTCATTCAAATGGTTGAGACTGAGTTGGAGAAAAGAAAGCAGGAGGGTAAATACAAAGGGCATTTCAATGGGCAATCTCATTTTTTTGGGTAATGCAGAACTCTCAGTTGGTTAAACTGGATGTGTCCATTAATTTTTTCACACACGGCCTATAGTTCAAGAACTTCTAACATGGCTGTATTCCACACCAAACTTGCATTGGTGCATCATCTTGTTACATCTTCATCTGATGTTTGGTGTTTGTTTCTACATTTAAGAGTGTCATGCATTGTAATTTACATGCATCTTTCAATCAAATACCTGCATGTCCTTGCAGTTATGAAGGCAGATGTGGTTTGCCTACCAATTTTGACTCTACTTACTGCTATGCGTTGGGTTATGGTGCGGGCGCACTTCTCCAATCTGGAAAGACAGGCCTCATATCATCGGTTTGTACTCTGATCCTCATTGTTGGTGGTGGTTTTGCTGCTGCTGCTTCTTCAGTCTTGTTTTTCATGTGTGCATGTGCCGATGTGCGTGTTTTGATCAGATTTCACCTTTGGGCATCATCATTTGTATATGTTTTTCAAACAATTCTTGGTTTCTCTGTTTTATTTGTATTCAATTGCAAAATTTTCTTCAATAATAAAATGCTGACTTTCCCCCTACTCACACACATGCAGTTTGTTGGCATACTGGGGCTTGCTCATTATTCTTATTTATTTCTAGGCATCAGCCATGTTCAGTTTTTTGTGTTCCGGACAGCCGTCTATCAGCCATTGCTCAAAGTTCTACTTGGACATCCAAGCAACCTCAAAAGCATGAATCTGAAAACATAGGAGCTCAAAATGTCCACTGGTGCCAGGCAAAGAATTGAGATAGTAGGACTTACACCTTTATACCTACCACCAAAAAATCCAGCTTGCTAGTCATCTGGCTCCTCAAACCTTTTTTTAATTATTGAGTGCCATACTATTACGAGCAGCCAATTCTTCATTTGTCCACCTTGCAGCAAGCAACCTCACTGAACAAACCTTAGAAGAGAAGAAGAAATGTCGATTTTAGTAATTTTAAAGAAATGTGAGTCCATTCGCATGCATCTGCATATATTCTTTTGTGTAATTGTGCTCATGTGGATTGCATGAAGATGCATGTGTAACAACCTGGGCTCCTTTTCGAGGTATTGTCTGCTCTGGGTCACATCCTAGGGTTATGCCCAACACCCACCCGCATGGTTTTGTCCCACAAAAGGCGCCTCGATAGATTACCACGAGCCCCCACACTTAAGCCAGGACTCCTCCTCTCACCCGGGCGATGTGAGATCTCACAGCATGGATGTAGGTGAATCAAACTGATATGGTCCTTGGATGTATTGCTACCATGAAGATCCTATGTAGGATGTTCTATCTGAATGAACAGTTTGTGTGGTAGATTTAAAATGGTTCATCCCTATCTTTTACAGTGATAGAACTAGTGATTATTGATGCTAAATTTTTTTTTTTTTAATTTTACATTCAAGTTCAAATAAAATTAACATGACCTTTCAAGGGAGTACTATTTTCCAATTGTAGTGGCAAAGTTTGAGATTCTAATGTCAGTATTTTAATTGATTGGGCAATACAGCATCTTTTGTTGCATGGAAACTCCAAAAGTTTTGGGCCTTGGTTTTGTAATTTCCTTTGAAAGTTATTAAGGTAATAAGAATTATCTAGGCAGAATTGCTTTGGCCTAGCTAAGTGTCAATTTCATAATTTCATGTTTCTTACAATCAGCTTGGGACATACTCCCTACTCAATGTTCTAGTAACATTCCTATGTATGCTATATTTTGTGCATGATTATTTCGTTTGTATGCTGCTTTGTTGCCTGCCAGCTAGAAAGGAAAATTCATAGAGCTGATGGTGTTTTTTCCCAGTTGTAGCAATCAAACAACTACCAAATGAAATTTCTATTTTACTTCTAGGTATGGCAAAACAATATATACTGAGGAGCTGTAGAATGGATATGTTTTAGTTATCCTTGAGGGAGTGAGAGACAGATTGGTCTTGAAACAATAGGCATCAACTATTAACTGGATATCTGTGCTTCTGCACTCCATTGGAGGGAGGGATTTCCTTTTACACTAGGGTATGCCAAAAAGGCTGGAGCTGATTTTATTGTACCCATATGGATCAACTATTAAACCGAGGGCGGTCTTCTTGTACCCATAGGCATCAAAAACTAAGCCAGGGGTGGTTTTCTTGTATAGGCATCAACAGCCAGGGGTGGTTTTCTTGTTCCCATAGGCACCAACCATTAATTGTTTAACAGTGCTGTTGAACTCCATTGACTTCTTTTCAATTTTTTACTATCATCATTCCAGGTAGGCAACTTGGCTGCCCCTGTAGAGCAATGGACTGTTGGTGGCACTGCATTGACTTCAATGATGGATGTGGAGAGAAGACATGGTAATTTTCTTTTCCTTTTGCTTTTCAAATGGAAGCTTTTATTCTAGAAAGGAAATGCTGACTTTGGGAAGGTGCTGCCGATGCTGGTTAATATATGTAGAAGATTTGCATGAAATGATAATAAGATAAGGCCATTTGTGTTTATGTGGATTATGTGGCTGTGCATTAGCGTTTTTGTCTGGTCAAAAACATGGCAAAGGTTTATAATTTTGGTGCAAGTTTAGCAACAAAATGTGGTAGGTTTAAGGACTTTTAGCTTTTTGACTTTTTTGCCCCCCTTAATGTCCCAGTTTGTTCCTCTCAAAAGTTCTCTCTTTTCATCAGGCAAGTTCAAGCCAGTGATCAAGAAAGCAATGGTGGAACTAGATGGTAATAGCCTGTTTTTTATCCATATGGATTTTGTTCGTTTTTTTGTTGGGTGGATTACTGTGGTGGTTCTGGTAATCTCATTTCATATTGATTAAAATTTCAGGTGCACCATTCAAGAAGTTTGCATCTATGCGAGATGAATGGGCACTGAAAAATAGATACATTAGTCCAGGTATTAATTACTCTCTTTTCATCCACTGTTTTATCTGCAAATCTCTGTGGTATCCTTTTGACCACCCTTGTCTGTGATTTTCTGTGCTCAAATGTTTTATGCATGCTCCCTTCTTATAGTGTGTGCATGCATTGTCCACGTGTTTCAGTATGCCTTTGCTTGTGTTTGTGCAGGAAATTGTTGCACATGGTCCTCTCAATAGCATGCATTCAAACTGCTTTTTCTGGGTGAATGTTGTCTGACCATCAGACTGGTGCAGCCATCATGAAAATCACTTGCCCTAAAAAATCATGATGTTCCAGCGTTTCAAGAGGGCTGCATCTTAAAACAGAATGCCAGTTTCCCTAATCCTACAAAAATAACAATGTGGCGACCAAATGATTGGATGGAGCTCTCCTTGCACCATCTAACCATAGTGTTGTGCAGCTTAGTTGGACTGTCTTGATACCATATGATCCCAAGTAATGACCGAGCAGTTGAAGTGTAAATGAGCCAAATTGAAGTTGGCTTGTTGAGCTTGAGCTTAAAATTCAAGCTTCAGCTTAGCTTGCTTCCCTTAATTTGGGATCAAGCTTAAGATGAGGCAGGGCAAAATTGGTTGGCACATTTAATTTGTTGTACAACATTATATACATCTTTGACAAATATATGTAAATGAAGAAGCCAAGCTTGAGATTTGGTAAACTTAACTATGAGTTCATATCAAACTGAATTCCTTGCCAAAAATTAAGGCATGGGATAGGTTTGCAAGCCTAGCAGTTACACTGTACCATGAGTTTTGTCAATCTGAGCCAAGCAACCTTACAACCTAAGCTACAGAAACAGTACAGCCCACTATCTTGGTGATGCAAACCTACTTGATGCATCAGGATGATGTAATTTTGTGGATTTGCATTGGCTAATTTCATGTGATGTGTTGATCCGAAAGGGTTAAGACTCGCATATGGTGAATTTATGGTTAAGTAGTAGGTTCCAAACTGTAATATATGTGGCATGTGAACTAACCATATGGTAAGTACCTCCATATGTTGGGATATACCAAGAGTCACATTGCTTAGTTCTATGTGGAGCTCATTTGGTGTGGACCTTGTGGGAACATCCTCCATGGGGACCAGCATGCATGCACATGAGATTTTCCAATACATCGATTCTACCACAAACCCAAACATTGCCTTCACCATGCATTGTGCTTATCTGGAGTCCCAAAAATCAACACTATCCAAATGCAGTTGGCTTTACTACTAGAAAAGTGGAGAAGGGATGCCTGCTATTGACTTGTTGGGCTCACCTATGTTTTTACTCTGTCTAACCCATTTATTGTGCCGCCTCACAGCTGACAGGCATTTTTGACATCAGTCCATCCACCTCACAAGACCATCATATTCTTATATTGCCATGCCCACTTCATTGCATATGAACCACAAGATGCTCATATCTGCTATGTGTGCATTTCACCTACCTAGCCTCATATTACGAATGATTTCCTTTAAATTGCCCCACTGGTGATTCCTTTCGACCAGGTGCTACCCCTGGTTGCAGATTATTCGTACAAAGAAACAATGGTAACTACTGTTTTCATTTGTGTTTGGTACAGAATAATATGAATGTGTGAAAATGGGGCAACATGCTTTACTAAATGGTTTATTAAAACACATCTCATGCACATGCAGCATTTGCCAGCATGGACAGCTTTATCCCAAGAATCAGATAGTTCCTTTCCTGAAGTGGTCACAGTTTACAAAACGAGCATCCACCTGTTAGAAACTACATCGAAGTTTTCCAATGCATCAAACTGTTTCAAATACTGTTGCCAGAGTTTTCAATGCTTAACACCTAGGCTTTTGGACCTGTTGATGATTTACTTGGATCTTTCATGTGTTTACCACCCTGGCTGCATGTTCACTAACACCAGAGTTTTCAGCTCAAACGCCTAGCCAAAGCTTGCTGTTATTTTGATACATGCCTTATGCGTCCATCTGTTATCATTGTCTTATAACAATTATTTTGCAGGTCCCATTCAATTCCATGGCCCAGCATCGAATGACATCAACCACACTTTGCTGCTGGAGCTAGGAGCTCAAGCGTAAGAGGCTTTTGGGCCAATTATTCATTTCTCCGTGTTCAAGATTTTATGTAATTTCATTTGCATGCATGTGTTAATTCAGTCCAATTCATGGACTAATAAGTCATGTGATAGAAGTATTACGGTAGGGAAAACTGCGTTGACATTTGCCTGCATTATCCATTTAGGTGCCCACATGCAGTGTTCCAATTTGATTGAATCTATCAACTGAGCCGGAGGTTTTCTCGGGACCTTGCTGTCCATTTGATACGAGGTTGAAAATCTCATATCCTTTCTTAGGGCATGGATGATTTGTGAGTCATGTGAATCACATGGCAGAACAATCTTGATATCATTACATTGGGCTCGAAGTCTGGAAGAGCTTGGTATTGGGAAAAAATAGCAAAGATTTTCAGAAAAATGATTTGCTACAGATGATTACACGGAAATTTCCATATAAATGATTGACTTGGGGTTGTACTGATGTATGGTAAATCCAGTGCATGCATCGTGCTTGACGCTTGTTAAGGTAAAATTCAAAAAGTCTTCTCAACTAGATACCTAGGCTGGTCACAAGCAGGAAGAGAACCTTAATGGGTGCATATTCTCACTCAAATGAGATGAATTTTCTAGGCTTCAAGTCTCCAAATGGGGCCATATTTTGAGTTGTAACTAAACCGGTGTCAATCATTATGAATGGATTAATTCAACTCAGAAATTATCATGAGGTCAAATTAATCATTTGCATAGAAATTTCCATGCTAGCATCATTGGAATCATTTCTCCAGCTACTGTGGATTTCTTGAATTCCAATAAACCTAGACCCTCATGTTTTAGACGGGCATGGAAGGATTGTAAACAGAACAAAAGGTGACATCTGGTAGAATGGTGAAGCTCCCCACTTGAAAATTTCGCTTTCTATGGGTTTATAAACCTGTGTTGGTCATCCAAAGCCGCCATGGTGGGAAATAGGGTTCGTGGTCATGGCTATTGCCATATGCCAGTAGATTTTTGAAATAACTAGAAGCCGTAGTCATAACTACCTTTTCCCTAAAATACAGCCCAGCGTAAAACCGTAAAGGCAGTGGAAGAAACAGAAATCAAGATGCAGCATTGTTCAGTCAGTTGCCGTTTGAGACAGTAGGCTTAACCAGTAGTGAGAGTCTCATAGCGATGGTGGTACCACATACCCAGGAAGGACTATGTTCCTAAGTCTGATGCTCAGGTGCAGCCCAGATCTGCTCAGCGTACATTTAATTGTCGCATCCCATCCTACAATCTGGAGAGAGGAGAGTCTCTCCTGACTGTGCCCCATACCTTT
The DNA here is from genome assembly GCA_036873735.1 of Pouteria campechiana. Lineage (NCBI taxonomy): Eukaryota > Viridiplantae > Streptophyta > Magnoliopsida > Ericales > Sapotaceae > Pouteria > Pouteria campechiana. The sequence goes on along the minus strand of JAYJMB010038837.1, from coordinate 8,312 downwards.
AAAAACAAGTACTCAAAATAAAAAAAGAGATTTTCAGCACGTTGAAAAACCCATTAAATCCTTGAAGTTACTGTTATTAAAACCGGGTCAAACCGGAAACTGATTAAGTGACTGGCATAGTCCAGTACTGTTTAGTCTCGTGAAATAGCTATTAAGTTTTTAACAGTTTATCAATGCAACGAAAGCGTGTCTTAAGCAATATGATTTATCGGTAAAAGATCTATTCATTTAGATTGAGATCTATATATGGTATAACTTTTTAAATTCGCATTATATTATTTTTAAAATTATTTGAAAAATGATATCGAATATTTCAATTCGGTTGAACCATGAACTGGACGCTTTACCACCTCAACCTCCAACTCGGTTTTGATAACAGTACTTGAAGTATGTTTTGAATGTTAAGCCACAACACCATATTCCGTTGAGTTGATGTTAGGCGTGAGGCCAGAGAAAGCACCGCATGGCATCGCTCAACTGTAGCTGGTGAGCCACTGACACAATGGCACATGATAATCAAAAGGAAGAATGTCATCTACCCATGCATGCATGCATGCATTTTGTGCCCGCGAAGCCGGAAATCACGCTTCTGGAACGTGGGGGCACTCTCCCTCATATTTTGGCATTCTTCGCGGAAGACAAAAACATTATTGTATTCCAGGGGTAGGAAGAGAGAGAGAGGCTGTGGCGTGGCCGCGTGGGGTCTCCATCTCCCCCTCCAAGGAATAGAAAAGAGAGACAGAGACCTGCCTGCCTCCTTTGCCACAGACACGCGTCTCAACCATCTCCCTTTCTTTCTCTCTCTCTTCGGTTACTCATGTGACAATTGATGACGGTGCAAACGCTTCCCATCATCACGTTAACAAGCCCATCTTTTTATATTTGAAAATCCACCACCCAATCCAACCCTTTTCTACATTTCAAACACGCTATCATTCGGATATGAAACGATGTGATCGATTGGATGCTGACATTCTCTCAAGGCCCCGTGTCTTCCGCTGGAATTGTTGCATTCGCCATCTACCCAATTAAAGGGAAGACTTATCAAAACCTGAAAGCTTATGCCATCAGCTCCAAGTCCAATGCACAGGTCCAAAGTAAGACTAAAAAAATGGATAAATATCTTGATAAATAAAAAGGACAATTTCTTTCAAATTATCTACATTGGCCCTTCCAAAAAAAATTCCTTTCCAAGCAGAAAATTGATTAGCTTGTGCACACTCAAGTATCATTCAATCTCTTTCATTTGCAGTTCCTCTTTTATTAGCTTACATTGCAATGGCACATGACCATGTGATGCATGATATGAATGTAAAACAAACTGTCCATTCAATCCACTTTGTTTTGGGCTCTCTCTTCTACTTACCACAGTCAACTTATTCCGGATTAGGTGGCGTTTAAGGCTCATTAGAGCCGCTTTCAACCTTGCGTAGACCATGCTTGTGGGACCCATTTTTGGGTGTGTATGTATCCATCAAAAACTGACACATATAGCTTCCTTCAGCTGTCCGGCCTGCCAGCCCACATGACAAAACGCAAAAAAAGGGAATAAAAATATGCTTGATTCTGATGTTGGGAACGTGCTGGCTACTATATGAAAGAGTCCTTTATAGACCTTTATATCTGTATGGTGGTTACTAAAAAAACAACCCAAGATTGAACTGTCGTTTGCTTGAGCTTTAATCACTTGTGCTACAGGAAAGTGAACCATAATGACATGGACTAGTACTTGGCCTAATTTTGTGAGGTTGCCTAGCATGCTGCACTGATGATTTGCCCACTATAAAAATGAAATCACCTCTCATGTTGTATAAGTAAGAACAAAAATACACAATGATGGCAGAAAAACCTTGATTCTGCACCCCTGTATAAAACAAAATGAACCATTTCCAAGACTTAATTTCCTTAGGTTGCCTAGCATGCTGCACTGATGATTTGCCCACACTATAAAAGAGAAATCAACTCTCATCTTTCATAAGTAAGAAGAAAAATACAAAAAATACACAATGATGGGAAGAAAAACCTTGATTCTGCACCCCTCTATAAAACAACATTACCCAATTTCCAACGCTTCTATTTTAATTTTCTAATGAAGTAATAATGTACTTGGTGTACCTGTTTCTCTAATATGAAGAAGAGGAAGAAGTAGCATCCACAGAATGAGGTTTAATGGGGTTGTTTTGGTCGCCTGCCAACTGATGTAACTTCGCAAATACTCCCACTAATGGAGCAGTGTTGTAAGTGCACGCCTCTGTTTGCATGTAATTCCCTCTATCATCTCTAAAATTATCTTGGCAATCAGGCCCGCCGACGAGTGCCCCAACAAGCACATTGGGATTAACTCCCTTTCTGCCATACCAATTGTCATAACCTTGTGTGCATCCAATGAATGCTTTGCTCTCTCTGTAAGAAACCATGGATGCACCCCTGTGGTGCACTTTTTCAGGAAACCTGGACCCAAATCCTACCAAGTAGCTAGTTGACATGGGATTGGAACCCAAGATGTAGTCCACCTGAGATTTTGCAAATTGGACCAGCTCTTGTGGTGCCACTTCTCCATAAGGGCAGCTCAATACCTTCTTGGTGGCCTGTTGGAGGTAATCAGAGTAGACAGTGAGAAGGAAAGCAGCACTAGAGACATACTGCATGTTATTCCATTGGCGAACGTATACGAGGCCACCAGGGGTGCGGTCGACATTGCTTTCTTTTTGGTTCTTGTTGAGGCATGAGCACAGGTAGTGCTCTGCTTTGGATTGATATTGCTGGAGTATGTGTGAGTGCTTTTGATGTCTTCTTCTCATTAAAAGCTGCACAAAGAAGAAAGAATGGATTATCAATATCAAACTACCAATCAACGCAGATAGCTACTTAGACGACAAGGCCTACTGTGAATTCCTTCTCCAGTTTTATGTTTTCTGGTGAATTTGGAAATTTTATGGGAATGGGTAAATTTTTGTTTGGTTGATTAGCTCTTGGAAATTCTGGTTTCTTTTCTTCTCGGAGGTTGGGATGCTCGCAGAATCACATCCTTCCAATCAAACAATCTTGAAGTGGAATTTCTTTCATAGCAACAGGAGAGTCATTAGGCAAAGAAATATAAAAAATTAACAGCCAAACATGGATCAGAAGATACGGTGGAGCTAGTCCAACATGTCATAAGCTATGTTGCACCTTGCCATGCGAATGGCAAGACTGGAATAGACCATTTCCTGATCTTCTGGATAGAGTATTATATCTTGATTATTAAATCATTCCTCCTTCAGATACTTAAAAAAAATCATTCCTATGAGACTATCAAAATTAAATTGATTGAGATCAATTCATTTTTAAGTGCTAGCAACCAAACATGACCGAATAGTTTATATGGAACTTGGTATTTCGTACTAGAATGACCACTTTGAGAAGCAAAAAGTCCGCACGCCGACGCTTATTTACTCTCCCCCTCATATGTAGTTGCCAACAACGCCTCCATGTGGGACCTACTCTTTTGATTGGCAGGTAGAAAGTCAAAAATTGTACACTTATTTACAGACCCACAATGTATGTTTTCAAGGTGAAACAAAGAAACAGCAAGTTCCTTAGTGAACAGGAAGCTGATTCCTCATGCACCGATCTTTCTACACCATAGATCTGTTGGACCCCATCAAAGACTCCCAGCATTAGATAATCCTAGAGAAACCCATTTTGCTGTATAAAGAATGTCACCATCATCAACTGTTTTCTACCTAAGTAGGGTCAGCTTCATGAATCCAGTTGTGCCAATCTTGTGGATCTTGAGTTATATCGGCAGATGATTGCCTAAGATGAATGGTATCTGTAAATATGCCCTTCCAGAATGGGACTCACCAACTCGAGATCATTCATCCATCCATCCATCAGCTACCTAAGGACCCACCCATCATTTAGGACCTCTTTTCTCTTTTACTTTGATGAACGCTGTGGTCCAACCCTGACAGACGCATGCGAAATAAATGCAAAAGGCCGCCATGCCCAATATCAATTCTCCATCTGCACTCTGGTGCTGTCTCCAAATGTAAAACAAAAGAACAATCGAACGGGTGACATATTCATCTATCAATCCAAGCGCTACGTTTCTACTATCAGAATTACCTGAGCGGCAAGGATCTGAACGCCTGCGTATTTGACATCCCAGCTGAACTCTGTGATGGCCCACCCAATGCCACCAAAGCAGTGGGCATTATTGACAACATAGCTGAGATAATCTTCTCTGTCGGTAGCTCTGTAGAGCCACAAAGCTGCCCACAGCAACTCATCTTTGTACCCACTCACCGACGCATAGTAATCCTTCACTATCTTGACACTCCTGTCATACTCCCCTCTGTGCTTGTCACCAAACTCGAACAACTGGCACAAATTCAAAATTAGCAAACATCCAGACGTAAAAAAACTGAGAAATCAGACACTGGTAATTGCTAGGGGTCCACTCACTTGCTGGGCATGATGCAAAAGTAGGTGTGAGTAATGTGGGTTGTTTTGCTTGAATGCTATCGAAGCTGCAGCCATTGCGGCAGCAGTCTCTCCGGCAAGATCAGACCCGGGATTCTCAGCGTCGATCTTGTAAGCTTGCCTTGACGTCGTCATGTCCTCGGGGCGCTGCCAGCAGTAGTGATCGGTGTCCCCATCACCCACCTGAAAATTGCGGGTACCAGATGAGCATTTTTTCAATTGTCCCAAACATATGTATGTAAAAAGGAGCAAGAATTGGATTGTGTGATTTTCTACCTCTGCCCAAAGAACATTTGGGTGTGTGTGGGCCTTGATGAAGTAATCAGTGCCCCATTTGATTGCCTCCAGCGCATGCTGGTATTGGCCGGCAGCGATGATCTCTGCGCTGTACTCAATGGCACTCCATGAAAGCATTGTGACTGTAAAAGCCATTGGAAGGCCGAATTTCACATGGTCCCCTGCATCATAGTACCCACCCACAAGATCCACCTGCATTACAAACATATGCCCATGTTACAATTCAGGCAAATTCCAAACGGCATTGCAGAATTCACGAGAACTAGAACAAAACTACCGTGTGGGTGAGTCACTCACTCCTTGCTCGAGGCCATCGGTGAGGCCAGAGTGATCTCTCCAAGTGATCCGCTGGTTGTAGGGAAGGCGGCCGGACCGCTGAGACTCGAAGTAGAGGAGGCTTTTTGCAAGAGCATCGCTGTAGTTGTAGTTGAGAGAATGAGCCGGTAATGCCAATATCACGACCAAGGCTGGTAGAAGGTTCAGGAAGCTCATGACTCGGTTGCAATGGTAAGAGAAGAGGAGAGGTTTGGAGGGGAATCGGGGTCTTTGACACTCTCCTTAGTGGGTGTAAAAGACCTCCATCCCCTCCCTATTTCTTGATTTCCCTGGCTTCTGAGGAGCCGCCTCCCCTCTCATGCTCTCACTCACTTGAATTAGCAAATTGCATTGCATTGCTAACGGTAATCAATGAGTTTTACTACTTTGGAGAGCTCACAGCTCTGCACGTGAGCTGCCCACAACTCCCTCTCTCTCCAAATGTAGTTGGATGATTGGCTCTCTCTCTCTCTCTCTCTCTCTCTCTCTCTCTCACACACACACACACACACACACACACACACACACACACGTAGTTAAAAGATGTGAGAGTGAAGTGAGGATATTTTACAGCAGCACTCAAGAAAGACCAGATTTTGGGCACTCTTTAACTTTTCTATCTTGGGGAGAAAAGGCAAATGACACGGGAATGGTTGATCCCCATTTACACGTCTAAAGCATTTTGGGGCCATCTCACACCTTGGGGACGTGCACATACATGCTGCTGTTTATGGGAATCTCTTGTGAAAGATCACAGGAGATGAAATACTTGCAAGAATCCCTGCTTGAAATAATGACTTTACCCCTTTCAAATAACCATGCAATGATGTCGACGCTTACATGCTAACTTACAAGCAATTTACAGTCTAAACCTTAAATAAAACCAAAATGTGGTACGCCCACTACGGTTTGGTTGTCCATTTATCAAAAAACCTTTTCGATCCAACCATACCCAAATTTTCAAGTGTTTTAACACCTGAAAATCCCGACATCCCAACCAACCCAACTAGTAAATGGGGCTCATATTGTGTTGGGTTAGCTTTGGATTGGCAATTTGTTGAACTTGACAATGTACTTGCGACCTTAAAACAGATAATCAAACATTAGTCTAGCTATCAATTTATGTAAAACTGAAAGATTAATACTAATTAATACTAACCTGCCCAGCATGTATTTTGATTTATAATTTTATTAATGATACATAAAGCACTGTGGTGGATGGGTTACGTTGGAGGAGCTTGGATGATCTGACCCATGATACCAAAATCAACAGATCT
>JAYJMB010038815.1:16830-33146 GCA_036873735.1 Pouteria campechiana | reverse complement strand
AACTTAGTGTGTGTGTGTGTGTGTGTATATATATATATATATATATATATATATATATATATATTTAATGGATGCTTATGCTTTCATCAACTCTTACCCTGTTGATGATGTCTATCATTTTCTTGTAGGTATGGAATCATCCAGGGTTGTTACAGCTGGCCAAAGAACACAAAGACAGCCTAAGACGTGAATATGCTGTTGAGAACTTTGTTGTTGATGACAGTTCTGGTGATGACAACATTGATCGTGATATAATGAATGGAGGTACTTGGTTGTTTGCAAATCCCTTCTTCCAAATGGTTTATGCCTATTAAAATGATCTCTCCTTCTCTCCCTATCTGTCTAATTTCATCTTTCTGTGTTTATACTGGATCAATTTTTGTAAGCTTTCCAATGATAGCTTGGCTTTTCCATTCTCTAACCAGAAAAAACAAGGAACAAGAATGATTTCACACAGAAGAGAAATGATAATGGCTACTTTAGTGAGGTAGGTCATGATTGTAGATGAACTATCTCTTTATCCTCTTGTAATATGCTAATAATCTTTTTGCTTATTCCATGAGCATACTGAAAAATGGGCGCACATTTTTATGAGTTCTTAACCATAATGAAACCACACGTTCAACATTATAGCTTTATGTTCATGATTTTTTAAGGAATTCAAAGATGCAATAGCTCACTATGTTCTTTTGCCAGCAAACTGACTGGTGGAGGGATCTCCTACATGAAAGGACATACAGACATGCAGATTATAGTGGCAAAATGGTTTTGTTGCTTGATATTCTATCTATGAGTTCTGAGGTGGGCGATAAGGCATTGGTGTTTAGCCAGAGCTTGACAACTCTGGATATCATAGAGCTTTTTCTTTCGAAATTACCAAGGAAAGGGAGGGAAGGCAAATATTGGAAACCAGGGAAAGATTGGTATAGGTATGTCTTTGTAATTTTGTTTATGGAAATGGTGCTAGAAATTTTTTAGTTGGATGAGGACAATGGTTGCAGAGGCTGTTGAGCAGTTCATCAAATGCAAGTCCATTGAACAGTCCATCAGATTTTTCGGTGTTCATACATTCATCCGAGCTCTTGCTGATTCCTTGATATAACTGGCATGCAACAGTCATCTTGTGAATTAACCATCATCTATATTGAACATAGCCCAAATGGTTTACAAACCAAATATAATATCTATATTTAGTTGTCTCCTTTGTTCTCACAATGAGTTGTGGAGTTAATGTTTGTTGTGGACAAATGGATGATATATAAACAGATTGGTATATTCACACTCAAAACCATTGGTTTCTACAGCTCACCATAGTTTCCAAGTTTCGGCCACTTTGCTACTATAGTACCTATTGTAACAGTACAATGTTTTTTGATGAAATGATGACCCAACCTTGCATTAACTATCAAAATTTAAAAAAAAAAAAACGAAAAGAACAAGAAATAGAAGGAAGAAACTAAACATGCACACTTTTGTAAAATACTTTACCTACTTTGTAGTTTTGGTGAGGCATATTGGAGTACATGGATAATTTATATTACCATTAAACTTGAGCTGTAGGACTGTGACTATGCCTACTTGCTCCTCATCTTACTCCTATCAAACTTTATTTGATTGTCTAAACACTGATCCACGTTAATGTTATTGTTTTAGATACTTCCATACTATTTATATGCTCTTCCTTGGCCCTCCAACATTCCATTGCTTAAGCATTGCTGGTCTCATGGTTATCTTGATAGAAACTTTTCTTAAATATGATTAATATTTGGCAGTTACATAGAATGCTAGAAGTACACCTTCAATTCTTCCAACGAGCTTGAATTTATGGGCTATGTTTTTCAGTCCCTGAACAAGAATCAAAGAGAAAATAAGATTAGAAGGAATGGTCATTTTTCTGAGCCTTGTTTAACAATTCTTAAGTAAATCTTCATTCTCATCCACGAAATGTATCTAATTCATTAACTCTTAAACCCTTAGGTTCTAAAGCATCCCTCCATTTCTCTAACTTTTTGTTGGTATTATCAATCAAAACTGTCTTCTGTAAATATAAATGCATAACAGCTTTTCGGAAATGCCTATGTAGCTTGTCCATAACTAATTAGGTGAATTTATTTGGAGCTTGTCTTTCTACTCATAGTTTTGACATTCATTATCGTCCTTGATACATATTTTAAGCTATATTTGGTGATAAAGAAAGGGGTGGAAATCACTTTTCCCACCCCTTTTTTAATTGATATGATATTTATGTATCTCATGTCCCATAATAATTTTACTCTTTCCTCATTATTATGTATATTTTCAATCATTATCTCCCATCTTTCAATTCAAAGATCCTATTTGTTGAGTCTTTACTTTTTTAATCATTATCCCCTATCTTGTCATATTATTCATATCCTTTTCTCCATTTTTCCATGTTCCAAAATTTCTTCTTCCTCTTTTCATTTGCTTTTTGAAATTCCCAAACAGACCCTTATTAGTATTTTCAATACAACCCTCACAGAATGGTTTATTTCATGATAGAAACTAAATTAATTCTCCCAGGTTCATATGCTTTCTCTAGATCTACGAAGATCATGTGTTGGGCTTTCCTCTCTTTTAATTTTTCTCCAATTGTCAAATGAAAGAAATTCCCTCTTCATTGTTTGCATTTCAAGCATAAATTGAGATGGGTTTTCTGATGCATATTTCTCATGCCACTAGCTTTTTAACTCCTCTCTTTCAAATTTTCATGGCATGGCTCATAATCTCTCTCTCTCTCTCTCTCTCTCTCTCTCTCTCTCTCTCTCTCTCTCAAGAGGGAGCACAATACTAAATGTTCCATTCATCCAGCATTTGTTTCTGATCTTACAATCTTGTTGAACAACTTTGTTGACACTGTATGCAGGCATTGCCCATGCACTAGCTGGCATTGGTGTACCTGAGGCCCTTTGCCCATTTCTCTATTTTTTGAAGTGCAATTTTGGCACGTCATGTTACATTTATCTGACATTTTTGTGTAACTCTGTTGACACAATATACATATATTACCATGCATTAGCATACATTGATATACCTGAGGTCCTAAACTCATTTACATATTATTTTTTTATCTTTGAAATGAAATTTCAACTGCCTCGAATGCATTGTCATTCAAGATAAAAGCAAGGAAAAAAAAGTGGCCAGGGGAAAGTTATATTGATGTAAGCTGATAGGAGCATGTCATCACTACTGGAAGAAAAATGGAAAACCTTCTCCTCTTCTTACTGTTTCAAAGGAAAATTTGTCATACCTCTGATTTTTCTATTCACACTTCCCATGTGGGAGGGTAACTGTTGAACTTTGAAAGGTATCACCTGCAGGACGGAAGGAAAAAGGTTACCTCCCTATTTTATGCTTTCTGCAATTAAAAGTCATATCACATGATCTCAATGCAAGAGATTATCACTCGAGCCTATATGTTTTTTTGTTTTGCATCTGCAGCCATAAATGTATGCACTTGTGTGCAGTTTCTATATGTTGGTTGTTAATTATTATTTGATATGATGGGTGATCCTCGTGGTGAGGCTATGTTTTAGGCAAGTTGGATGTTGTACAAAGAAGATAGGCTAAAAATGATTTTCTGCTGTACAAAACATAAATACGGTCACTCATCCAATTACATTTTGAATAGGCTTGATGGAAGTACAGAAGGCTCTGAAAGGCAAAAGCTCGTTGAGAGGTTTAATGAGGCTAAAAATAAGAGAGTTAAATGTGCTCTAATCTCAACCAGGGCTGGATCCTTGGGAATCAACCTTCATGCTGCTAATCGTGTCATCATTGTTGATGGTTCATGGAATCCTACATATGATCTTCAGGCTATATATCGAGTTTGGAGGTATGAAAAAAATGAGGTTCATGCTATTTTGACTGAATTTATCATTGTCATCATTACCTATTTTCCAAGTAGTTGGGCTCTGCTGTGTGTTTACTTGATGCTATTTTTGTCTATCTTACATCATGTCATCAGTTAGTCCAAATGTTTTCATATTTTTTCAAAAAGAAAAACACAATTTAATTAATGCTTTATATAGTGTAGATATTTCTGAAATCCATTGCATTTTTGCAGGTATGGGCAAAGTAAGCCAGTCTATGCATATCGTTTGATGGCTCATGGAACTATGGAAGAAAAAATATATAAACGACAGGTAAAACCAATGCATAACTACTCACTGATGATGCAATGATTTCCTTACAGTCAGATCAGAAGTATTTTTTATATTTTTTGTTTTCACTCTGCTATGTGCAACTATGGCAGGTGACAAAAGAGGGACTTGCTGCGAGGGTGGTTGATAGACAACAAATACACCGAACAATGTCCAAGGAGGAGGTCCTGCATCTCTTTGATTTTGGTGACGAAGAGAATGCAGAAGTTGAGGAGGACCTTCTGAGCTCAGATATTGGCAGTATTGGAGGTCCTTTGAAGCAGAAGCCAATGCCTCTTTCTAAACTGAACTGCTCTTCTGACAAATTCATGGAAAGCTTGCTAAGCAGACATTATCCTAGGTTAAATCCTTGAACACCTAAAAAATAGCGTGATGCTTTTGCTAAATCCTGTATACTTGGTAGATTGTTTTATCTGTTGTTAAATCTTATATGCTGAGTAGACTCTTTTATCTGTTTCTAATCTTACATACTGGCTAGACTCTTTATTTGTTGTGCTGCGTAGCCTGCATTGAATGCATTTCTGCACCTCTAACAAAAGAATGAAAGTGGAAAAGAAAAGAAAAGAAACCTCTCTGATTGCTTGCCCACTGTGTACGTGTATTGTGTTTATTTTGATTTGTTATTCACGGTTCGTTGAATAGCTTGATCTGGCACCACATTGACTTGACTAACCCAAAGCTCTTATACATGCTGGGCCAGCTGTTTTTGGTCTCTTGACCTACACAGAGACAGGTAACTTAGAAATGGACACGTAACTAGGAAAATTCAGCAACCTTCCACATTTCTTGGAAAACAAGCTTAGTCATTCTTGGTGAAAACTTTGAAAACGGGCCAAACCATAGTCCTACTAATGCATGTTTTGATTAGCTTTTTAGGGGTTTGTACTTTAAGCATGAGTTTTTGCACATGCAGATTGAAAATAAAAAGGTCTAATGCACAGGGATCCCGCCGATGTGGGATCTTGGGAGGGTGAGATGTATCATGTATGCTTTCTTTAAGTTCAATTTTTAGGGAGCTTGTTTCCATGACTCAAACCCTTGTCACTAAGGGTGCATGCAAAGGGCCTAGTCACCATGTCAAGCTACACTCCGCACATTCAAACTAGTGATGGAAGTTATTGGAAGTTGCAATTTCATTTGTGGAATTGAGGTCATGTCAGTATGGCCTGTATGTCCAGACCTATTTTCCTAGACTAAGTGGAGCTTAATCCAACTCACAATTGGACATGATCATTATTTTGAGTTTCGTACAAACATACCCCTGCATTTTCAGCAGACTACATGCAAACTCCTTTAGCATGCATATTTGATATACCTCACCCTTTGTTGATAACCCATGGAATCGCCTATATAAATATTATGAGTATTTCATTTATACCCTATCCAAACAAAATGCCTTGCCTCGACCTTGTACACATAGGAATTACTATGAAGTGGTGATTGGTGAATCACCATAGGCTTCTTCTATTTCCACCGTTCCCTCTTATCTATTGTTATCTAAAATAATGTGTTGAAATTCTCCTTTGCTGATTTTTTATTATTATTATTATTATTCAGCATCGTGGTAAGAGGATTGAGCAATTTACCAAGCACTTTGCCTATTTCTTTTTATTTGATTGTCCTGTCTTTAGGTGGATAGCAAATTATCATGAGCACGAAACGCTGCTGCAAGAGAATGAAGAGGAGAGGCTATCAAAAGAGGAGCAGGATATGGCATGGGAAACATTCCAGCGAACAATGGAGTGGGAAGAAGTGAATAGGGTTTCGTTGGATGGGTCAGTGTTGGTAGACCAAAGAAGTAACGGCAGCATGAATACTGGTATGGTGGAGGAGACACTGTCACTAGTGAGGAGGAGCTTGAGGAGCACCACAATTCAGAGGAAGTGCACCAAACTCGCGCACTTGCTAACCCTGGGAAGCCAAGGCTTGAAACCTGGGTCCAAGTCGTCCACCGTCTGTGGAGAATGCTCCCAGGAAATCAGTTGGGAAAAGGTAAATAGGGAGGGGAAGCTGAGATGACGCAGGCATGCCGTAGCTCTCCATTTGTTTGTATGTATTTCTTCTTTAGGGGTTGTAAATTCTATGCGTCAGCATCAATCAGCCAAAGGTTCAATTAAATTTATAAGATCAGATATGAGCATTTGCTTGTATCAGCATTTCATCATCCCATCATTAGCGCTTTTCTTTTCTCCTTTGTATCTTTCCTTTATTATTATTATTATTGTTGTTGTTCTTAATATTATTTTTTTATGAATTTTCGCCTTGGTTACTCTGGCTGTGTCGTTCTGTGTATCCCACTCCGGTTGCTTCTGTTGATTGTACGTCTGTGATATGCAAGGCCTCTTACTTTTTAATTACACGTGTGAAAATAGATCCGACCGACCATGGAATTCAGCATTTGTGTTAACAGTATTATCTCTGAAATCATAACAATGGTATATGCTGGCAATCTTGCAATTGATTGTTTTTTTTTTTTTTTGAAATAATCCTCAATATTTCCAAAAACATTGATTACTGTGCTTCATTATATCAAAGTGCAAGAGGAAAAAATTCCCCGTCGAAATCTTACATCAAGCAGCTACAGCCAGATTTGCTTGCGCAAGCTAATTCTAATGAGCTACCATATAGTCGATAGTTTGTGTACGGGATGTCTTGGCTTTTACATGGATAAAAGATGGGCATGCATCGTATTGGCCCTGTTATGGAATTTGTGTGAAATCATTAAATTTAGCATGGAGTCATCATTTAGCATCCAAAAGTAATGCGAATGTACGGTTGCATCATTCAAAAAGCTCAAAATTATGTACATAAGAGAAAATTAATTAAATCAGTTTATGCAAAATTTGAAATGATATAAATTTTGATCAAGTCTCTGTGCTAAACGCATGGACTATTATGGACGAAATTGATGTTCTATTAAAACCGTATAATTCCTTCAGAACATAAAAAGATTTAATCACTCTTGACGGAAAATTATTCCACGATAACAACATTACCATGGAAATCTCCATGCAGATGGCTTGTTGGAGCCATGATGATAAATATCTTAAATCCTTCAATCCATTTATCGTGCTTGACACAAACAAATATTCAAAATCTCTTTTCAATTGGATGCTTGGTGAGCCACAATCAGGGAGAGGATTTTGACTGGTGCATATTCGCTTCAAATGAAATGAATTTTATAGACCATTAAAGTCTTCAATTGATATGACTTTATAAATCTTCGCTGTAGATGAAATGCTAAGCATGGCAGATGAATTAAATTTGAACAAATTAAAACAAAATTATGAGCTATAAACCATTTGCATGGAGATCTCCAGAGTCATTATTGTTGGGGAACACTCGCAGAGTATGCTTGACAGATAATCCAGCATTAGAAGGTAAAGACTTCATAGCTGCTAGTGAAAACCAAAGTTGCTTGAATTACATCGAATTTAGTTTTCAACTTATTTCAGAGTTTACAAGTTCAGAACTATGGAAAACCGGGAAACTTCTCGAGGACAGCTCTGCATTCTTGGCCATATCTTCCTACAAGTTGATTCCGGTAAGAACTAACCTAGATGAGATAAGTATTAAACAATTTCACTGGCAAAATTGGTTATCAGTTTCACTCCTTTTCTGGGCTCCCAGATTCTTGACTCTTTGCGCAATCAAGGCATTCAGAAGAGGCCCGTGGAAAGCTGTCCGTGAGTTTTATCCGAAATGTCTGGTTGTGCTGTTCATTTGCAGGAACATGGAGGAGAGCTTCCATTATTAGGATGTCCCAATCTCTATGCCGCAAATATGGAAACCATGTATCATCTGTCACACAAAATAATGATAGGTTATGTAATAGAAGATGTAGTATTTCTTTGCCAAGCATTTGTTCTCTATACTTTTGTTCTTATATTTCATGGCTGTGTTATGGAGAGATCAGTATGATTAATGACACTTGGTGTGCAGCACATAGAAATACTTTAGCATAAAACATTTCTTTCAAACAATCATGTAAACAAACTTTTTCAAAGCCTTGAATCAGCAATTTAGGTCATCTTCCATAAAGATTGCTCAGACTAGGTTCAATAGCCGGCTATAAGACTGGTAGATGAAAGCTCAATCATGCTAAGTTGCTTTTAATGATGAAAAAAGCATATTTTAGTTGGCGTATGCACATTGCTCGGAAATGTCTCCTTTGGCCCAGAACATCGAAGTGAAGATGCTTCCTATGATCATAGTAACAATGATGAGGATTTAGGGTGATCGGAGCAACTAGGAACATCTTCAATAAAAGCATCAACTCTTTGGTCCAAAGATTTTGCAGGCAATGCTGCAAAATTCTCATGAAAAGACAGATTAATAAGAAAATGAAAAAACTGTCGGAGTCCATTCTAATAATTGGGAGAGAAACTGTGATCATGCTCATAATAGGATTCACCGAATGGATAATGTGTGGAATGCGTACACTCAATACGTCTGGAATGGTATCTTTACTGCTGCAGGTTTAGCAACTACAGTTATTTTGTTAAAGAAATGACACAAAACAAAATGAAAGAAGTGGTAATTTTAATATGGCCAGAAAACACAGTTGTTCCATCATTCTTGATAGCAGGTGTTTTGTTATAATCTATTCTGAAAAGCCATGCTAAATCGAACTGCCTTGTTAGCCTATTTAAAAAATAGTAGGATTTTTTTTGTCACCAGATTAAATGACATGTTGAGTCTGTCTGTCTAAATTCTGTGATGCTCATTTGGTTAGATCAAGCTTACATAATCCATCATTTTGTCAAAGATATCGAAATGCCCTTGATGAGAATATTGTTGGTTTGAATGTTATTGTTGACATTCTGAGTTTGATGTTTGATGTTAAAGGTTATCTATCCCATTAGACATTATTTGTTTGCATATGGAGAGAATGTCAATTGCGCACGTGCCTGAGAAAAAGTTTCATTCTCGTGAGCAGAATGTGCAGAGGGTATTCCGACTATCATCTTAATAGATATGGTTTGGTTTGGGTCAATTGTAACGAAGGAAGATATACATAGAAGATATAAAGCACGCAAAGCAGTTGTCTATATGCCTTCAACAAATGGCAGCTGAACAACCTTGTTATACCATATATCTCATCATGCTTCACATGCATAAGCATCTAGTCTTGTTGTTAAAAATTGCATTAAAATACATATATGTAGAGTCCCAATATGACTCTTTTAAGTTTTTGAATAGTCATGGTGATATGTTGATGTTTGAATCTGAAGAAAAAACAAGTTCATGAAAGATCAAATGTAAAATCACTGCAAACTAACCTCCATGCCGCACAGCCTTCAGCTGAAAAATGCCAGTTCCTTGTGGTCCAGTCACAGGAAATGTGCAAGCCACAGAGCTTCTCCTGTGGGCCACAGCAAGTGATGCATTATACCATGGTCCTCTTAGAATTGGCCCTCCAATAGCATCTAGGATTGACTGGTGCTGACTGGCTTTTTCTATAGCCTTACTGAAAACCAAAAATGGAGGGAAGAGTTAAGGCCTATTTATGAGAAAGAGAAAGGAATCACTGCCTCAGAGATGCAGCACTCTCAGCACTGTTTCTTGCAAGCAACAAATTAGGGACCTTGGTGAAATTCAAAAATCAGGACCACCTCTACCCTTGATCTGGTAGAAATAAAATTAAAGGCATCTGATAATGATTCCATTGAACAAGAGATGATCCATTCACTATGTCAAAAAACAGTTTTGCCACAGACCTAGAAAATGTACAACTGCAAAATGCCTGATTCAGATCATAGTAGAGGAACAAAAATGATACACCTTTAGAGCCATTGAAGCCAAAACTCAAAACCTAAGGGTTCATTTGGTGTTCCTTGAAACAAAGCTTTTAAATTGATCATCCAGTCAGCCAAGTCCGCTAGACAATGAACTTAGAATCTGAGGATCAAGTTAATTCCGTGATTACACTCCTAAAAGTATTATGTATAGTTAGACCAGTATCTCAAAGAATTATTAGGACTGGATGCGCGTTAGAATATCTCAAACCTAACATTTACCAAGTTAGTATTGCTTAAGAGGTTTCCATTTTCCAATTTAAAGTACCATTTGATGCGTAGGAAGAATACAATTTCTGCACGCATGCATGCAAGCTCTATTAAAGCATACACACAACAAATCAAAACCATTGAAACTTTGGCCTCCACTTACAACTGGTCACAATCATAAAATTGGCTTGAAATGAGAAACCAAACCAATACTTGAATAGCATTTATTATCTCCAATTTGGATCACTGGCTACTTGTTTTAGCTGTCCATGCATCAAGTAGCAGAGTTTGTATGATTATACCAATCCTTCTGATAATGTGGCTTTTGACCCTCCAAAGCAAGAAATTTACAAACTTAAATTTCAATGACAAAGGCCATCTGTGCAACAGCCAACTAGATCAACGATGCTCATCGACGTAAACAAGGGCCATGTCTACAGTAGAGATTTTCCAATGCCTTTGCTGCTGCTGCTCCGTCAGCCGCATCCCTCTACTACAGGATCCAGCACCAGCACCTTTTTGCTTTTTTTATTTTTTATGAAGCCTGCAATCAAATTGATTTGTGCCAGAATGAAGCATAGATGAATTTACCTGCTACACTGATGATATATAAGGAGATCATCAACAGCGCTGAGACCCAAGCCGCCAGTTAGACTGATGAGCAGAATTGGAATTGCCCTTTGAACTAAGGTTTTGGTCTTTCCAGTCTCCACTGATGACGTCGAGAAGCTGCGCCGAGATCTGATACCAGAAACATCATCTCTAAGAAGATTCGACAGAGAGAAAGAGATGTTGTTGCTTTCCAGTCAGGAATTGAATAACACGAAGAAGAAATGGGATTTATTTACCGATGGAGAACGGAAGGTAGTGAGATGGAGGAGATCTTCAAGGATGGAGAAAGAAAAGCCCTTCTCCACACCATCTCTCTGGCCTTCTGCCAGCCGCAGGGTTTTGTCGCTTGGCAGAGGAGGTTCAATTCAAACGAGGCTCATGCACGAGGCACGCGTGTGAGGGTATTCGCGGCCCTCCAGCAGCGCGCCGCACGGACTATGGGAAGTTGGAATTATGGATTCTGTAACCAGATTACACATCCAAGTGGGCCATGAAAAATAGATAATACAAAAATTTAACATTTACTGCAAAAATTATTTTATAGACCGCTTTTATTTGGGCTATAGTTTTCTTAGCTGATTTGTGGTCTTTTTTTTTAATGAGCCATCTAAACACCCGATTTTGATGATTTTTATTTATAAAGAATTATATCATATTTAGAAATTTTTATACCATTATAGGAGCCCCAAATGGGAGGTGGTTAGATGATCCACGTATTGTTCCCTTCTCCAAATCTGCACAAAAACGTTGTAGTGATGAATAGTGCAAATCACTAATTAAACGTTTCTAACCGTCATTCATTTCACTAATTACAATGTTTTTTGGATAGTGGATTTGTATTGCAAAGTAGGCACTATTTCTAATGAGGGTGAGTTTTGGGATGATAAAAATGGGTAAGAATATGGAGCGTAGTTGGTTTGGATCTTAGTGAAATATCATAGTTTAGTGAAATTTAGATGAGAGAAGGGGGAAAAAAGTAGGAAATTTGATGTTATACAATAGATGCTAACAGTCCTAAATAAAACAAATAAAGAAGAAATATGTAAATTTTCTAAATAAAAAAATAATGGGTGATGTTGAAAATATAATTAAAATAAAAACTTAGCATTTTCAAGGTATGCATATTAATGAAAAGTGGCAAAAGAGGAACAGAAAAAAAAAAGATTATTTCTCTTTTGCCTTGATACTAAATAGGCTCTTAATAGTTATATCATGTAATACATAAAAGCACATAAATACATTACTTGAGCTCAAGCTTTGGCTAAACTCATCTTGTGCATATATGATGATGCATGAACGCAACCCATGGAATTATTTGGAAATCAACTTAACATCACCAAGGTAGAAAATAATGCATTGGACCTAAATAGAATAAAATAATGCCAGGAAACTACAGGGTGTGATGCTTTTAGGTTTAAATTATTCTAAGAATATAAATATATAAATAACTTATTTGATGTTGAAAAATTAGTTAATGTATTCAACTGTGCCATATACTTATAATGTTCATACTTAAAAGTTTACTAGTATAAATGGCAACCGCTTATTTCTTTATGAATTGCAGGATTTATCTGGTCATAAAATTTTGCCTTCTCACTCACATAAAGAATATGTGGTACATTGGGTATACTATCTGTTGGGAATAAAATCGAGAACACACACACACAAATATCAATCAAGCACACAAGAAATAACATGAATCGATCTTGTGACCTACTCTACCAAAGGAAAGAATTCTCTATGAAATAGAATATACCTTTTTCCTCTCAAAGACAATACCCTACCTCTTTGGTTTCAAAGAATCTCTCTTTATATCTTCCTAATCCTAAGGAACATATTTTTATATAAATATCATAATACGCATGTCCTAATGCGTAAAACCCATGTGTAGGCCTAGCAAGTCTTACAGAATATAAGATACATACCTAACAAATCACCAAATTGGCTTGAATTCTGCAGCATCCAACAAAATTGAAGAAGAACCAATGTCATCAACTATCCTGCGAGTTCACGAAACTCTATCAGCCACACTTCAGCTAGTATGACCCATTACACCCCTCTCGAGTGCCATATACAACTTACCACCACTGTACAACTCGACATTACTCCACCCCTCTCATGGTTGCATTACGATCTCTATCAGAGATCACAATAAGTATATAGTAAATTCAGTAATATTTAATTTTTTAAATGAGTTAAATTAATTTTTAAGGATAAATTAACCTAAGAAAATTTTGTTCCAGTTTTCTAACCTTGATAAATATTTTTAGGGAGTTAACATGGATTCTTCGATATATATTAAATAATTAGTTTGCAAAATTGAAAATAAATAATACATTTTAAAGAACAGAATTTCTTTTATATAAGACTGGTTATATATATTTATAATAATATAATTTAATAAATATATATTTATTATTATGTAAATGGACAATAATATTTTCAATTATATAAAAAAGACAATATAACAAAATTTAAATAATTATTTTATATTAATTTTCTTCTACAGACTATGAAATACTTTACATTAATGAATTTTGATATTTAAGAACTAATAATATTTTAAATATTTTTAATGGATTGAATTAATTATTAGATACAAACTAGTTTTTTTAATCAGGCCCAAAAACCCATCCTAAGATTTTTGTTCTCCTTCAACGCCGTTATCTAGGGTAAGAGGGGAACTGTCCCGAAGGCCACTTGTCGTTATGGAGCATTCGCTCCTTGCTCGCCAGGGCAAACGGCGCTCTCAGGACTCCAAGCGCCAAAGTTTGGCCACCAAACGACTAGGCATAAATAATAAAATAAAAAAGACGTCACGTCGAGGGTCGACAGAGTGCGACTCACGCTTTTTATTGGTCGCGGTTCATAGTTCATGCTCGCCCCTGAATATCCCAGGTTCAGACTATTAAGAGCTACAGTTAATGGGCGCAAGCGGACGCCAAGGAATCTTCTTCAAATCATTCCAAATTCATCTGCAGATCTTAGAACCCACGGAAAAAGAACGACCAAAAAAGATTCACTTGTCCTTTGCTATTTTCTAATCGTCATCATTTAAATTTTACATCACTGCCGCTCATCTTTTCATCTGAAAAAAAAAAAAAAACGATACGTCTTGTTTTATTGATTTTATTGTTTACATCACCTCATCTTTGAAATTCATTTGCCTGGGTCATTCCTTTAGGGGTTGTTTGGGTGGGTTTTTTTTCTTTTTTTGATATTATTTATTTTCATTCGCACACCCATTTCAACAACCCAAGGATGGATCCCCCTTCCGAAACGGTACAGCCACAGCCAACATCAGGAAGTACTTCTCACCGTGCCTATGATTCACGGCGGCCGGTGGTCCAACTTAGATATTCAGACCCATAACCGCCGTGATATGATTGAGGACCAGCTCATGACTGTCCATATGTACGCCCGTTTTCAGGAAATATTCTGCCACCGACCATCGGGTCTTCTATTTCCACTAGAAACGGGTCTTCTTTTTCTCTGAAAGTGCAGCGCATGTCGCACGCATTTTAGTAACTGCGATGTTGAAATGCTGAGCTTGTGAATAACGATTTCCTCGATGTTGAAATATTCTGCTACCGACCATCTGGTCTACGTGTTCGAAAGTGACGCGCTTGTATTATTATGAGTTTGTTTTGAAAGAGCAAGCAGTCAAAATAAAAATTAAAATGATATAGAAGCTTGCAATAGCAAAGACAGTGATTGATTTCGGGTAATTTAATCGGTGGCCAATCAACAGTGGAATTGCTCCATCTCCCGATGTGAGTTCGGTGTGAATGGGGGCTGCCTCCACAAGCTTTTGGTCTCGGTCTAATTCCTCTAGAAACGAGTCTTCTTTTTCTGTGAAAGTGCAGCGCATGTCGCACGCATTTTAGTAACTGCGATGTTGAAATGCTGAACTTGTGAATAACGATTTCCTCGCTGTTGGTCTCAGTCAAATTCCCATAAAAGTGAGTCCTCCATTCTGAGCGGAAGTGCATGGTATGTTACACATTTTTGAATAATTGTATTGGGTGTGCGTTTGTTGCGTTCATTCCGTCTTTTGACTCGATGAAACCCACTTGAAATGACATACACCAGAGGCTTTAAGTGTTTCTGGCCCACCCCCGACCGGATGCAGCCCTCTCTGGCCTACTATTTGTGTTTGCAGGCATTCCTAAAACTTCTGAAAGAGGGTTTTGTTAGTTCTTACAAGGGGCAATACCTGAGCATATGAGCATAGGACCCCGCGGGGCTGAGAGGGGTAGGCTAGAGAGGGCTACAGCTCAACTAGTATGAGGCATACTACATGAGAACCATACAACTCTTAGTCAGAGGCTCGAGAGTATAGATAACTATAACCCAAGGTGAAATTGGGTTTGAAATATAGATCTTAGATCTTCATGGCTCCTGGGTTGAGGTGGTAATATAAAAAAGCACGGTTTTATTGTCATACCCCAGGCTCACCCCGACGGTTGGTGAGCGAGAGGTTGGCAAGGAGACAGGTCTTGACGTAAAGCCTCTTACCGGCTCAATCGATCAGAGAGAGGATTACAAGAAGGTCGAATAATTAGCAGTGAGCCGCATTTGACAAGCCTGCGAGGTTGTTGCGAGAGGCAGGCCAACAACCTCGCAGGCCAAAGAGGTCAGCATCCAATCAGCCAAGGTCTTCATGGCGCCTATCGGAAGCTGAGCCATGACACTTTTGAAAAAGCTTAATACAAGAAGAAAGTTTTGTGGGTCTCTTTCAAATGCTTTTATTACTAAAATTCAATTATTTAGTACCCAAAAAATAATTACATCAGATAAGCCATGTTGGAGGGAAAATAACAAAAAAGCAGTGGCACATGTTTGAGCGATGACTCTCTTTCAATCATTTCTTTTTTCCTAAGGCATCTGCAGATTTATCTACATCTTTTATTTATAATTTTAATTTTTTTAAAATATTTATAAAAATGCTATCAAAATATTTTTAAAAATGTCAAAGCCGTCATCTCCCATCTCTTTGATAAAAGATTTCTCTAGGAAGCTTTTCTAAATTTATGCACACATTTGCTGATTTTGAAGCTAAAGGTTTTGACATTTTTAAAAATATTTTAATAAAATATTAATATTTTATAAATATTAATAACAGATATATCTGCAAGAACCTTTTTCATTTCTCAGGATTTTAGAAAGAAATGTCTCCATCGACGACTTTTGGAAGCCAGCGGTCATGGTATAATGCCGTCGAACTTGTGTCGAACTTTCTCAGTCATCACTCACAGAAATCCTCGAAAATCTGCGGAATCTACTGGCCTGTCTCTCTTCTATAAAAACGTCTACAACTCCAATACCCATCTTATATAAAAACACATCCAAAGTCATTCTCGCGCGGTGAGAGAGAGAGAATGGAGAAAGCTGCAGAGAGGCAGAGAATTCTGCTTCAACACCTTCGACCCTCTTCTCCTTCTTCTTCTTCTTCTGTCTCCAGTCTCTCGGTAATCTCCCTCTTTTTCTTTCACTAGCAGTTGCTTTGTTGGAG
>JAYJMB010038804.1:0-33148 GCA_036873735.1 Pouteria campechiana | reverse complement strand
GGGATCGACCCTTGCATAAGCACACTAGACTATACATCGACCGTGCACTTGCGAGGTATTAAATTTGAACCATCAATGTTTAAATGTTGGATTTTTGAATTGTGAAGGAAATCTTGGAAATACACAAATTTCAACTAAAGAGAAGGTGTATTAACAAGGTAAGCAGGTTTATTTGCTTAAGTATTTCTATTGAATTTGGGATCTTTCAATTTTCATTTTGTTATTGTTCACTGGTGTTATGAGTTAATTTTAGGATAAAGTTAGTATATTATACTTTAGAATGGGCAAATCGAACAAATTATATAGTGTGGATTTTGGAAAGAAGAGAATTAAGTATGGATGAAAGAAATGAATACAATCAGGAAGTAGTTTAGTGCATGTGAAGTATAATGAACTTCCCTAAAGGTTATGAACTCCCAAAAATATATAAATGTGATAGTATTGTTTATCAAAGCATTTTAAAGGATAGGTGGGAATAATAGATTAGAATCCAGATTAAACAAAGTGAAATAAGATGAAATTAAAGTGGTTAAATAAGGGACATTGGGAATGAGACAATAGGATAGGTTTCCAAGAAAAACAAGTGGATAGCAGGGACTTTGCCGTGGCAAGAAAATCCAAAAAAATGCAGAAACTAAGACACTATATTGCCACAGCAAGGCATTGCTTTGCTGAGGCAAGATTATAGTAGAGACCCTACTGCAGTAAGATAGTCCCTTGCCAAGGCAAGGCATTGCCCTGCCGCGGCAAGTAATGTCCCTGCCTCGGCAAGATTCCCCTATGAATAATATAATTTGGCATTCTATTTACTTGTCATGGTAAGACATTTCCCTGCCATGACAAGGTGTTACTATGAACATTAACTCTGGTAAAATTTTGGTATTTTGTATATTTTAATGATTTAGGAATTTTTATGATATTTCTATTAATTAAAGGTATGTTTTATTAGAATATTTTCAAAAAACATTTGAAATATAATGGAAATATAAGAAGGATCATGTTATGATAATTAATGGCATAGCATAAGTATTCATTTAGCAGAACATATGTACTTGAAAGTAATGTCTTAACTAAGTATGCAATTGAGTGTGGTTATCTGTTTGAAAATTGATGATATGCGTAGATAATTATGATGATATGGTAAACATTGAATGTCATAAGGTTTATATGATTGGGTTTGATAATTGAATGGAAGTATTATACAATATTGAGTGATTTGAGTAAGAACTTCACATTCACCCATGCATGATTTATAGAAAATTGGGTTTGGATGCCTATCAGGATGGCTATCTGATTATTGGGATCTAGCCCTTGTTAGGGCTTTGTTATGGATACTGCCTCACTTGGAAAAACTAGAGCACACCGAAGTTGTAAGACATATGAGTCGATTTGATTGTGATTTTGTGTATTTGGTTTGATTGATGGCCTCCTGAATATGGTACTAATTGGTTGCAGTTAAAAATACAGTGGATGATTGTAAATGAAAGGGATGTATTAGGAAGGAAAAGAATTTAAATGTGAACAGAAACAACTAGATATGGTGGATATCCTAGTAGATTCTTATTGAGGAATTTTATCACTATTTTAATTTAATTCATGATGGTATAGTTCTATTGTGAGCATATGAATCTTATTACATACTTTCTATGATTTGATAATTGATTTAAATTTATCCTACTTACTGAGTTACTCGGACTCACTTTATTTTATTATATTTTAGTTGATAGGCTAGATGACGGAGCCGAACGAGGTGTTGGAGCTCAAGAGAGGGATAAACCATGATATTTAAAATTTCTTATCTTTTTGATATCTTTTGGAATATATCAAAAGTGTGATTTATTAAGTATGTTAATGATGTAATTAATGTAAATTTAATTGTGTGAAGTGTCTTAACTTGCATGTCATTATTTTATTAGATGCGAGGATGATTTGCATATACTTTACCTTTATAGTGCAACTATAATTCTAGGCACATGTGGGTGTTTGGGAATCTTATACAGTTTAAGAGGGTAAATTTAGGGGAGACTCTGATCAAGAGTCTTCCTGTTCTTGCCTAAGAAATACCTCAAAAAGCGGGGCGTTACAAAGTGGTATCTGAGCGTGTATGTTTGATACATAGAAGAATAGTTAAGTTAAGTCCAAGATCTGTAATGGTAAGGGTGTTGGAAGTTAGTGATAGAATGACATGCATAGTTTTAGTTTACATGGGGGAACATTAGTATAACATGCAATTTGAATTTTTATGTTGATAAGTTAAATTGATATGTTAACATCATGTTGTTATATGATTCAATAGTCTTCCTTATATAGTCATGGCATCAAGGAAGAGAGGGAACAAAGGTAAAGCCCCCACGATGGAGGAGGAGTCACCAAGAAGAACTACCCATGCTCGAGCGACTAGGGTTATTATTAGAGAAAATCAGGCAGAAGCCTCCAAGGCAGATGAAATGCCGGGGTTGACCCAAAATGAAGCTAAAGGAAGAGTAACTGAACCTGAGGATGGCCAAGGGGTAGAACCTGCTAGAGCAGATAGATCAGGCACTTAGATTCCTAGTGTTGATGCAATTCCACCTATGCCGCCTCCACCAATGACTCAGGAATTTGGCACTATGATGACAATGATAGTGGGTATTGCCCAGACATTACAAAAAATAGTTCAAACTCAAAGGAGGCAAGCAGAGGAGCCTCAATCAATGGCGAGGCCATGGGCAAGGCCACTAAATTTAGAACTAGAATT
Source organism: Pouteria campechiana (assembly GCA_036873735.1). NCBI lineage: Eukaryota > Viridiplantae > Streptophyta > Magnoliopsida > Ericales > Sapotaceae > Pouteria > Pouteria campechiana. Next base: position 30,411 of record JAYJMB010038804.1, on the reverse strand, counting down.
GGGGCAGCCATCCCAAAGACAATCAAGAATAGGTTTAAATATGAAAGCTTTCCAAAGTATGAAACCTCCAACTTTCAAAGGACAGAGGGACTATTGTGTGGTAAATGAATGACTAGCTGTATGGAAAAAGCATTTGTATATATGAATGTCCAGAAGAGCATAAAGTATTATATGGGATTTATCAACTGGAGGGTGAGGCAGAGCAGTGGTGACGCACTAAAAAATTGACAGTAATTGGAAATGGTGTAGAAATTGGCATGAACTGATTTTAGAGAGAGATTACTCCACAGATATGTGCCGACTAGTGAAAAGGCTAGGTGAGCTACTGAATTTCTAACATTATTGCAGGGTAAGACAACTATAGAAGAATATGATGGACAATTTAGATCTTTGACATGATTTATACCATAGGCCTGAATGGATTTACCTAAAATAGCTCAGAAATTTTAGGAAGGGTTGCAATTGGATATCCAGGAGAAGCTAGCTCCACTTATGTTAAGGAAATATGAGGATATCTTAGAGCATGCTCGTCTATAGAATGTGAGGCAGAGGAATAGTCTAACTTAGGGAGAGGAGACGCATGAGAGAAACCAAGCAATGGCGGCGAACCAGGTAGAAAACTGAGCAGAGTGGTAGTATATTATTTGAGAAAATGTGTAATTATTACAAGAAGCTAGGATATTTAAAATTTGATTGCCTAGTATTGTTAAAAAAGCCAGGATTGACTTCAGGGCAAATGAAAGAAATTATTCAAGAGTCGAGTCAGCCACAAGATGTGGGACAGCGAAGGCCACTCACTTGCTTTACATGTGGTGAGACTGGTCATATTTGATGGAATTGTCCTAATCAAGGAAAGAATGAAAGTGTAACAATGTGGTGGGGGTCAAATGCAAGGCAGAGGTCGAGGACCTAATGTAGTCCTTAGGCTGCAGAATGAATAAAGTAGACCTTCATTAACTATGGTTATATAGGCAACCAATGCTCAGGAAGTTCAAACCATGGACGATGTAATTGCTAATAATCTTTTTGTGAGCAATTACATGGCATATGTTTTGTTTGATCCAAGTGCCTCTCAGTAGTTTATCTCTATTACATTTGTAAATAGAGTTGGGTTATCTAAATACCCGATGTATCCTATGATAGAAGTATCAACTCCCTTGAAAGTAGTTAGTATTGCTACAGAAATATGTTATGAAATACCTATAGTGATTGAGAGTATACAGTTTTATGCTGATTTAATTGTCTTGAATATGGAAGGGTTGGGGATATTATATTGGGTATGGATTTGCTAACCAAATATGAAGCTAAAGTTGAGTGCAAAACTAAGCAGATAACTTTGAAGACCCATAATAAGGTAGAAGTTGTCTTTAGAAGTTCACCTAAAGGCAAAGCACCTAAGCTAGTATTAGCTATGAAAGCTCTTAGCCTAGTACGGAAAAGGTGTGAAGCGTTCTTAGTTTCAGCTATTGACACTCACTCCAAACATCAACTACTAAAAGATATACCAGTAGTATGAGATTTTCCAGACATGTTACCTGGCGAATTGTCTGGATTGCCTCCTAAAAGAGAAATAGAATTTTATATTGATCTCCAACCCAAAGTAGAGCTAAGGTCTAAGGCCCCATATAGGATGGCACCAGTTGAATTAGTAGAGTTAAAAGTGTAGTTGCAGGACTTAATGAATAAGGGTTTTATCCATCCCAGTGTGTCGCCTTAGGGTGCACCGGTGTTGTTTGTTAAGAAGAAAATGGGAGTCTTCGACCATGCATCGATTATCGAGAATTGAATAAAGTCACCATCAAGAACAAATATCCATTGCTCAGAATAGATGGTCTGTTAGATTAGTTGCAAGTAGCTATAGTATTCTCAAAAATTCATTTACAGTCAGGGTATTATCAATTGAAAGTTAAGCCTATAGATGCTCAGAAGACTGCATTCAAAACACGATATGGGCATTACGAATTTCTAGTAATGCCATTCCGATTAACGAATCCTCCAACTATCTTCATGGATTTAATGAATAGGGTATTTAGACCCTATTTGGATCAGTTTGTAATTATTTTTATTAATGATATTTTGATCTATTCAAGAGATAGTGAGAGTCATGAATCACATTTGAGAATGACTTTGCAAAGACTTAGAGAAGAAAAACTTTATGCAAAATTGAAAAAGTGTGATTTTTGGATGAAGTGTAGCTTTTCTAAGTCATGTGATTTTAGGAGATAGCGTTTTTGTAAATCTTCATAAAATAGAAGCTATAGTGAATTGGCCTAGACCAAGTACCGTAAGTGAGGTCAGAAGTTTTCTAGGATTAGCTGGGTATTATCAGAGATTTGTTAAAGGATTCTCCAAAACTTCTTTGCCACTAACTCAGTTGACTTGGAAAGGAGTTTTATTTGAATGGAATGATAAGTGTGAAACTACTTTTCAAGAATTAAAGAGACGGTTAGTAGAAGCACCAATTCTTGCAATTTCATCAGGTCAAGGCCGATTCGTGATATACAGTGATGCTTCAAAGAAAGGATTAGGTTGTGTTCTGATGCAAAATGGCAATGTCATAGCTTATGCATCACGTCAGTTACAACCTCATGAGCGTTACTATCTAACCAATGATTTGGAGTTAGCGGCAGTAGTGTTTGCTTTAAAAATATGGAGACACTACCTTTATGGGGAAAAGATGATGTATACACAGGTCATAAAATTTTGAAAAACATCTTTACTAAGAAAGAGTTGATTATCAGGCGGAGAAGATGACTAAAACTGTTAGAAGATTATGATTTGAACATTCACTATCATCTTGGTAAGGCAAATGTTGTAGCTGATGCTTTGAGTAGAAAATTCGGAAGTAGTTTAGCATGTATGTTAACACAAAAGAAAGAATTATTTGAAGAGTTGAGAAGTATGGATTTACAAGTTGAGATAAAAGGGGAAGCAACCCAGTTGTGTGAATTGCACATTCAACCTACTTTGATAGACGAAATTCGGGCAGCTCAAGAAGAGTCATTAGAAGAAGAATTTCAGAAATTGAAGTTGTGATTATAGCAAAATGAGCTACTAGAGTTCTCTATTGATGCAGACTATATTATAAGGTATAGGAATCAGTTAGTACTTCTTAAGGCATCAGCAGTGATACAAAAGGTATTAGAGGAAGCACACTACTCCCATTATATTGTACATCCTAGTGACAATAAAACATATCATGATTTGAAATATTTATATTGGTGGAATGGAATAAAAAATGATATTGCTAAATATGTGGCTAAATGTCTAACATGCCAAAGAGTGAAAGCAGAGCATCAAAGACTAGGTGGATTATTGCAATCTATTGAACTTCCCGAGTGGAAATGGATAGACATAACAATAGACTTTATCACTAGTCTGACAAAGACAGTTGCTAGGTTTGATAGTATTTGGGTTATTGTAGATAGATTAACTAAAGTAGCTCATTTATATCAGTCAAAACCACATTTACTACTGAGAAATATGCTTGGATTTATCAAATGTAAATCATAAGATTGCATGGTTGCCCAAAGTGATTATCTCAAACAGAGGATCAATGTTTACTTTAAAATTCTAGAAAGCACTGCACAAGGGTATGAGAACACACTTAGATTTCAATAGCACTTATTACCCCCAAACAGATGGGCAGATAGAGTGAGTGAATCAACAACTAGAAGACATGCTTAGAGGGTGCACTCTAGAATGGGGCAAAACTTGGAGCCAATATTTATCATTGATCGAATTCACATATAATAATAGCTATCATTTGAGTATCCAAATGGCTTTTTTTGAGGCATTGTATGGGTGTAAATGTAGATCTCCACTATATTGAAGTAGGGTAGGCTAAACTACCTTGGTAGAGCCATAGATGATTACTAACATAGTTGAAAAGGTAGCACAAATTAAGGAAAAGATCCATATTGCTCAGTCTTACCATACCAGAAGAGCTATGCAGACATATGGAGGCATAACTTGCAATTTCAAGTAGGAGATAAAGTCTTCTTGAAACTATCTCTAATAAAGGGTGTAGTGTAGTTTGGTACCAAGGGCAAACTGAGCCCAAGGTATATTGCTCCTTATGAAATTTTAGATCAGATTGGCAAGGTAGAGTTTCGTAATTCATTACCACCACTACTGAGTGGAATTCACAATGTCTTCCATGTATCTTCACTGAGAAAGTATGAACTAGATTCATCTCACATCTTGGCATTAGAAGAAATTCAAATTAAAGAAAACCTACAATACGTGGAGCAACCAGTTCGAATATTGGATACGAAGGAAAAACAATTGAGGAATAAGGTCATTCATCTCGTAAAGGTATAACGGAAACATCATTTAGAAGAAAAAACAACTTGAGAACCAGAACATGCAATAAGATTTAAATATCCCCACTTGTTTTTATATGTTTCGAGGTTGAACTTTTTTGTAAAGGGGGTAGAATGTGAGACTTGAAAATTTTGAAATGGGAAGAACTATTTTATAGTGTATAAAGGAACTATATATGTATAAGTTTTAATGTAAATGGAAGAATCATGATGGGAGTGATGGAGGAATTGAGTATTATGAAATACAAGAAGAAATTTTAGTGCTAGAAAAGGTTAGAATATAGGATAGGTGGGCCGTATGTGCCTCTGTCGATATGCACTGCTAAAGTATTATGAAGGGTGGAGCTTAAAATGCTCCACCAGCTCCATTTTCTATCTTCATATGTCCCTAGCCTCCCCCTTTCATTCCCAAGTTTCAGAAAACTCTATTTCCCATGGAATTTGACAGACTAAGTTGGGGAAATTGATGATAATCAATTCAGCAACAACCTAGTATCAAGCAAACACTAAAATTAGTAGATTGAGATCATAGAAGTTGAAGAACAAATTGGTGTTTCATCTTACAACTTGATTCGGTGGATTTCAGCTGGAGTAAAGTAAGTGGTAAGCAATTTTCATCATCCACTAATAGTCTCTAGTGGCTAAAATTTTTGAATTTTGGAATTTTAAAGTAAATCTTCATAATTAAGAAGTCAGGGTTTAGGGAAAACAATAATTTAGTAGTGAAGTGGATGTTTTGAATGTGGATTTTGGTAGGAAGTTAATTCAAATGAATTTGTATGTAATTTAGAATAGAAATCTCAACTTGTGGATAATGAGTATGTAGAAATTTGAAAATTATGCTATAGGTGTTTCATGGAATAATACTAAGAGTAGTATATCATGTTTAACTTTTGTTAATGATTCCATAATCACATCTTAATTGGGTTATAGATAAGTAATTAGTAAAACCCAAATTAAGGTAGTGTTATAAAACTAAAATGAAATCTACGGTGACTATTCTCTATGGACAATGAATGCAATTGAATGCTCATGAACCATATACTTAAATTTAGGATTTTTGAATTGTGAAGGAAATCTTTGAAATACACAAATTTCAACTAAAGAGAAGGAGTATTAACAAGGTAAGCAAGTTTATTTGTTTAAGTACTTCAATTGAATTTGGGATCTTTCAATATTGATATTATTATTGTTCAATGGTGTTATGAGTTAATTTTGGGACAAAGTAAGTATATTATACTTTAGAGATGTGCAAATCAAACATATTATGTAGTGTGGAGTTTGGAAAGAAGAGAATTAAGTATGGATGAAAGAAATGAATACAAGTGGAAGTAGTTTAGTGCATGTGAAGTATAATGAACTTCCTAAAGGTTATGAACTCCCTAAAAGATAAAAATGTGATAGTATTATTTCTCAAAGCATTTTAAAGGATAGGTGGGAATAATAAATTAGAGTTAAGGTTAAACAAAGTGAAATAAGAGGAAATTAAAGTGGTTAAACAAGGGACATTGGGAATGATACAATAAGATAGGTTTCCAAGAAAAATAGATGGGCAGCAGGGACTTTGCCACAGCAAGAAACTCCAAGAAAATGTAGAACCGGAGATAAGAGAGACTCTGCCACAACAAGGCAATGTCCCTGTCATGGTAAGATTGGAGACAACAGAGACCCTGCAACGGCAAGATAGTCCCTTTCCAAGGCATGGTAATGGCAAGGAATGTCCCTGCCGTGGCAACATTCCCCTATGAACAATATAATTTGGCACTTCCTTGTCACTGCAAGGTGTTGTTGTGAACAATAACTCCAGTAAAATTTTTGTATTTTGTATATTTTGACGATTTAGGTATTTTTATGATATTTCTATTAATTAAAGGTATATTTTATGGAAATATTTTTGAAAAACATTTGAATTATAATGAAAATATAAGAAGGATCATGTTATGATAATTAATGGCATAGCATAAGGATTCATTTATCAAAACATATGTACTTGAAAGTGATGTCTTAACTAAGTATGCAATTGAGTGTGGCTATCTGTTTGAAAATTGAAGATATGCTTAGATAATTATGATGATATAGTAAACATTGAATGTCATAAGGTTTATATTATTGGGTTGTATAATTGAATGGAAGTATTATACAATGTTGAGTGATTTGAGTATGAATTACACATTTACACTTGCATGATTTATAGAAAATTGGGTTTGGATGCCTATCGGGGTGACAATTTTGTTATTGGGATCCCGCCCTTGTTAGGGATTTTTTATGGATACCGCCTCTCTTAGCACAAAGGTTTGATCAACCTATTGTTTATGAGACTCCTCTGATTACTTAGTAGGTGTAAATGGAAAACCTATGACCCCTAAGTTGTAGTGAGGGTGGGATATTTCAAGTCTCATAACATTCGTAAGCGAGGTAGTAGGAAAAACTAGAGTACACCAAAGTTGTAAGAGATATGAGTTCATTTGATTGTGATATTGTGTATTTGGTATGATTGATGGCCTCCCGAATATGGTACTAATTGGTTGCAGGTAAAAATACAATGGATGATTGTAAGTGAAAGGGATGTATTAGGAAGGAAAAGAATTTAAATGTGAATAGAAATAATTAGATATGGTGGACATCCTAGTAGATTCTTATTGAGGAATTTTGCCATTATTTGTATTTAATTCATGACAATATAGTTCTATTGTGAGCATATGAATATTATTATATACATTCTGTGATTTGATAATTGATTTAAATTTATACCTGCTTACTGAGTTACTCGGACTCACATTATTTTATTATGTTTTAGTTGACAGGTGAGAAGACAGAGCCTAATGAGGGGTTGGAGCTCAAGAGAGGGATAAACCATGATATTCAAAATTTCTTATCTTTTTGATATCTTTTGGAATGTTTAAAAACTTTGATTTATTTAGTATGTTAATGGTGTAATCAATGAAGTGTCTTAACTTGTATATCATTATTTTTTTAGACGCGAGGATGATTCCCATATACTTTACCTTTAAAATGCAACTATAATTCTAGGCATATGTGCATGTTTGTGAATGCTTATACAGGTTAAAAGGGTAAATTCAGGGGAGACTCTGACCAAGAGTCCTCTTGTTCCTGCCTAAGTAAAGCCACAAAAAGAGGGGCATTACACTTAAGTCTTGCTCATCCTTGGGCAAAACATAAATTCACTCTCCCCCAAAAGAACATCAAGGTTGCATTTATCATAAATAAAGAATAACTAAAACTCTTCAAAACTCATAATATATCATGAACAAATCATTCTTACATAACCTACAATTATTTGGTAAGCATTCTCTCTTGAAGGTGGATTAAAATAAATAAGTAGAACCCTCACAGAAATAAACACTCTACTCTCATTTGTTTCAAGGGTATATTCTCTACTCAAATTCATTCCAATGAAAATGATCTACTATAAGCTTGCATATGTTCTCATTCTTCATCATTGTAATCACATGTATATCATGAATCATAAGGAATTTTATGGGTTGTGATGGAGCTTAGGGTAAAGGTGAGAAACATTTGGAGATGTAGCTCGAAAGCAATTGAAACTAGTGAAGCACAAATAAATCATGTCAAGCTCAAATATATAAGACATGTACAATCACTTGTTTTCTTCAACATCTTTCACCTTTGAATATATGATGTATAAACAGATCCCTTCCCTTGGAATTTTGATACTTTTTTTTCCTACTTTCTTACTTTGACATTTTTTATCAATTTTAAGAACAATAACATGTTCCATTTCACCAATCATAGCCATACCAAAAATTTTGACACCCCCACATTTTATTTTCTTTTGTACACCCATACATAGCTCAGTGATGGCCCATGCTCCACTAGCTCTATGGCTTGGGTAAAGATATTACTTTTTTGGGTTTTAAGCTTTTAACATAGGTTTGCAATAAAAGTCTATAAAGCTCAAAGGGGCTCAACAAGATGAAAAATTAATCACAAGCATAGGCTATTTAACTCATGTAGCTCATAGCAAAGAAGGCCTTAATCATGTTCATGCATACATGTATCAATGTGATCTCAAAGAGAACAAGCCAAGTTCTAAAAAAATAAATCCATGAAAAAATATCTCTCATGAAGAAAAAGGATAAGACTAATGTGAATGTGTCAATCTAAAGGTTCAAAATCTCACCAGCTTTTGTCTATGAAATTTAGTCATCACCATTCTTAAGGAAACTAACTAAACCGAGCAATTGAAAATTGGAAGATTACTTAATCAATCATGTTATGAATTTTTCAAGCTCAATTGAATTTTGCTAATGACATCCTCCACCTCAAATCATAGAAAACCACCAAAACAAAGGGCCAAACTGACTCTCTCTCAAAAAAAATTTCAAAAATAAAAGCAAAGATAAAAACAAAAACACAACATAAACCTAAACCTAAATCCCCTCCCCCACACTTAAATCTTATATTGTCCCTAATGTAAGGCCAAATGCAAAGAAGATGCAAAAATAACCATAACATAAATGCAGAAATAAGAAAAAGAAACACAAAGTCTCCTTGGGTAGCCTCCCAAGCAACGCTTTTGTTTATAGTCATTTGCTCAACTCACTGCATCTTTCTTCAATCTGGAGCAATTGGAAACTAAAGATAATGAAGCATGCATGTAGATGGGTCAATTCCTTTAATATCTTTCATTATCCAACCGATAGCCCTCTTATGCTTCTTAAGAACTTGCACAAGTCTTTCTTCTTTTAATGCACTAAATTTATTAGAGATGATCACTGGTAAAGTTCCTTCATCTCCAAGGAACACGTAATTGAGGTGATTGGGAAGAGGCTTCAAATTTGGAATGGATGCCTACAAAACAAATGGCAAAAGGCTTTTGTTAGAAACTGGTAACTAAATGTAAGGATCGTTACCTAATTTTGGTAACTTCAAAGGTCATCCAATGCTGCAATAGTTTCCTACAAATCAGTGCTCAAAGGTAACACCTCATTGTCCTTCTCAAGATGTTTACTAATGGAAATTTCCAATTCATCTTTTCCATCAAGTTCAAAAACTTCCTATACACAAGAATCAATTACATTAATGGAGTAAATAGGATCATCATCACCAAGATATTTCATGGCATTATAAATGTTAAATTTAACAATTTCACCATCAAATTTCATGGCAAGTGTGCTATTGTGAATATCTATATTAGTCTTAGATGTCTTTAGGAAGGGTCTTCCTAATAGAATAGTAGTAGTTTGATTACCATTCTCTCAATCTAGCAGATAAAAATCAGCGAGAAAAACTAAATTATTAACTTGCATAATAACATCCTCAACTACACCTTTGGGATGTGCATTGGATCTATTAGCCAATTGAATCACAGAACTAGTCTTATTCAGAGGTCCAAGTTTCAAAGAAGCATATAAAGAATATGGCATAACATTAATGGAAGCTCCTAAATCCAACATGACCTTTTCAAGTCTAGTATTACCTATCATGGAAGGGATAGTAAACACCCCTGGATCTTTGCATTTTGTAGGGAGTTTTCTTTGAATGATTACAGAAACATTCTATCCTACTCTTAACTTCTCATATCTCCAAAGTTTCTGTTTCCTCTTTATTGTACACAATTCTTTCAAGAATTTAGCATAATAACATACTTATTTAATTATATCAAAAAGTGGAATATTTACCTCACACTTATGAAAAGTCTCAAATAGATCTTGATATTGCTCAATTTTTCGAGATTCTACTAAAGCTTGAGAAAAAGGTAATACTGGTTTATATTCAAAAGGAGGTGGAAACTTACATTGAGTTCCTTCGTAATCCTTAGAAAGGTCCTTGTCTGCAATAACACCTTTCCCTTTTTCTTACACTATTAATGTAGGAGTTACTCTTTACAACTCCTCAAAATAATTGCACTCACATTCTCTCTTCGATTCACCACTATTTCAAAAGGTGATTTTCTTGAATTTTATGTCTCCAGCCAATTGATTATGGTAGCTATCTGACTTACCTAATTCTCAAAACTCTGAATGCTAGCCTTTGTCTCCTATTGAAACTGCAAAGTGTTAGTGGTAAGAGACTTAACAATATCTTCTAAAGACATACCAGAGTTAGAAGTTTGTCCCTATTGTTGTCTAGGTGGGTATGGCTGCTTTTGTTGTTGGAAATTTGGGCAACTTTGAGGTGTTGGATGATTTACTTGTGGGTTCCCATAAGTAAAATTGGGATGATCCCTCCATCCTGAGTTGTATGTGTTAGAATATGGATCATACTTCCTTTGTGGTTGTCCAGAAAAATAACCTATTGCGTTCACCTACTTAGTAGGTTTTTCTTGAAGAGTTGGGCACATATCAATTGGATGCTCTACCACCAAACAAATTCCATAAGCCTTCGCTATTTGCATATTTCCTACAGCCAATTGACAAATAAGAGAAGTTAGACCTGCAATATGTTGTTCAAGGGAGGAAAGGTTTATGTTATTAACAGGCTTGGATATAAAGTCAAGCCTATTGCCAAATTATTGTGAGTTGACTGCCAATTTGCAATCAAATTTCTTGCAGCTTCAGGAGTTTTATCCACCAAAGCTCCTCTACTAGCAGCATCAATCATGCTCCTTTTAGTGGGAAGAAGACACTCATAGAAATACTGGATGAGTAACTACTCACTGATTTGATGATGGGGGTAGCATGCACATAATTTCTTGAAACATCCCAATATTCATATAGGGATTCTCCACTATGCTATCCCACACCACAAATTTTCTTCCTAATGTTGGTTGCCCTTGAAGCTAGAAAATATTTCTTCAAAAATAACCTCTTCATCTCATTCCATGTTATGATGCTCCCAGATGGTAGATAGTAAAGCCAATTCTTAGCCAAATCCTTCAAAGAGAATGGGAAGGCTCTCAGTTTTATTTGCTCCTCAGTCACCCATATTGGATTCATACTCATACACACCACATGAAACTCCTTTAGATGCTTGTGAGGATCTTCACATGCAAGACTATGGAAAGTGGGTAAGACATGAATTAGTCCAAATTTTAATTTAAAATTAACAATAGCATCTAAAGTAGGAAATGTTATGCATAAGGGTTGTTGATCCAAATAAGGTGTAGCAAGCTCTTTCAAACTTTGAGTTCCAGCCATGACTTCTTCCTTTGTGAGTCAGAAATTTTCCAAGTTTCTCTCCTTAATATGTGCAAAGTTCTCTCTATTTCTAGTTCATACTTCAAATCACCTGTATTAAAAGATTGAGTAATAGTCATAAAAAATTAAGGAGAATCTAATGAATCCTAAAAATAAAAATAAAAACAAAAATCATAAAAGCACAAAAATCAACTAGATTGCCTCTCTGGAAATAGCGACAAAAATTTGGTGTGTTATTGTAGGCAACCAAATTTAAAACCTTGCACCAATTAAATTACTTAATGTAATGTGAGTAAAGGTCAATCCCACGAAGAGTATTTAGTTTATTTTTATGCAATACAATTAAGAATGGGGGATTTTTAGTGTAATAAAAGCAATGTTGTGAAAGAAATCTATTAGAGAAGAAAACCTTGGTTCAAGTCAACATCCACCATCAGAATCTTATAACTGATCATTAAAGCAGTTATAAATCAATTCACATTTTGAATATTCACCATTGGAATTATTTTTCCTATCTCTCCTTCAACATAGTTAATTAGAGACATGCGATCCAATTAACCCTAACTACTAAACAACCTCAGACATGTGCTAGAGATTTAATTTAATAGCAGTCTTAAGATTTGTAGAGATTGATGAAGCTAAACAACATGAACACACGCGGTTGTATTTAATTTAGTTAAATATTCTTCCTAAGATTTAATAACTGAACAACAGCAAATTATTAATCCCTAGTTGCTTTGCAAATTAGAAGGATCAAGCAATTAAGGATTTGATATCTAATCTAGCAATAGATTGCAATGAATAATAAACTACTAGGCCTCCTAGCAATTAAATATAGTAACCATAATCATAAACAAAGAAGAACATTCAATATTTAAAGTATAAATTGAATAATTAAAATAAATTAGTTCTCACAGTATGTTGATTCTGAGGCTTCTATCTCCTTAAACTAAGAATAAAAGTTTAGTCATATAGAGCCATGAAACCACAAAAGAAATAAAATAGAGAAGAGAGAAAAGAGAAGATTCTTTATTAAAAGCTGCCAAAAAGTCCAACTCAAACCTTGGCCAAAGAATCTTCAAAAATCCTAGAAAACTGCTATTTAAAACTGATCCAAAAAATGCAAAAATCTAAAATAATTTGGAAAATAAAAATTTTCATCAGCCGCTGGTGCCGCCGGCACCACCTTGCTATCTATTGGGGTGGTGTTGATTATGAGTAGGCACCGACGATGTCGGTTTGCTATCTGCAAGACATGCATCCACTATTTTGACCATAACTTCCTCATTTTAACTTAAAATTGCATGATTCTTCTTACTTAGTTAGATAACATTGAGATATACAACTTGATATTGATAACATTTCCAAATCATTCTCTAAATATGGAAAAATTGGTATACAAGTGATGCCATGTATAATCTTCAACTCCTTTTTTACATGTTTTGATACTTTCTCTACTTAGTTGTCCTTGATGTAGTCTTTATCTCTTAGAACTACAAATATGAAAGTTGTATACTTTTTCTTGTATTTTCATATCATCTTTAATCATCTCATTTGGAGGTCTTATAATAGATTTATGCCCAGAATACGAATTGATGCTGAAGTCGTCCAAAATTATCCAATTGCCTTCTTTTTGCACTTAACAACTCCATCTGTCTCCTAAATCAAAATATAAGAATAACTAGTATATTTAGGAATCAAATAAGTGTAAAATGCTAAGTATTAAGGGAATAAAATATGACATTTTGGATTCTCATCATGTGTCCACTAGGTTGTGGCGGTGTCCACCTGGTTTGTGGCCGTCTCCACATGGTCGATGGCCTCCCAAACATGGTACAAGTTAATAATAAGAAAATGAAGATATGGATATAGATATGTTAAGGTAGAATGATAGTGATCCAAACATGAGTAGACTCATTGGGATATAGAGAATATCCTAGTAGATTCTTAGTTAGAAATTCTGGTTACTGCTTGTTCTAGCATCACGTTGGCATCATGATAGTAGTTCCACTCATGTGTGTGAGATTATTGTATTTATATACATTCTATTGATTATTAATTAATCAAATACCTGCTTACTGAGTTACTCAGACTCACCCAATTTTATTATATATTTTTTAGTTAATAGGTCAGAAGACATAGCCCAACGAGGGGTTGGTGCTCAAGAGGGGGATTAACCGTGATGTTTAGAGTTCTTTATCTTTTGTTATATTTTGGAATGTATTAAAAATGTAATTTTGTGAGTTATGTCAATGATATAAATAATGTAAATAAAAAAGGGTAGGAATGATGACAAATTTCTTGTCATTTAGTAGGTACATAGGTTTTTCCACATTCTGCTTTTACAGTGAGACTATGGTTTTGGGCATCTATGGGTATGTATGATTGTATATAGGTCAAGAAGGTAATTTCAAGGGAGACTCTAGCCATGGGTCCCCCTGATACTGCCTTAGTTATGCCTCGAGAAGGCTGGGCATTATAGAGTGGTATCAGAGCTGGTTATGTTTGATACTCATAAGGACGGTGGAAGTAAGTCCTTGAACTGTAATAGTAAAAGTGTTGGAAATTGGTGAAAGAATAATATGCATAGTTTCAAAATGCTAAAAACGTGGGGGAATGTTAGTATACGATGTAAATGAAAACCTTATATTTATAAGTTGAGTAAGTATCTTAATTTTATGTTGTTATAGGATCCTATACTCTTCCTTATATAGTAATGGTGCCGAGGAAGAGAGTTGACAAAGGCAAAGCCCCAATGGTGGAAGATGAGTCATCAAGGAGGACTACCAGGATTATAGTGACCAGGGTTATTATTAGGGAAACTCAAGTAGAAGCCTCCAGGGCCAATGCGATACTGGGTTTGACCTAGAATGAATTTAAAGAAGGGGAGCCGAGCCTGGGGAAGGCCATGTCAAGGCATGATCGACAAGCACAGATAGGCTAGTCACTACGGGTCTTAGTAGTGAGGCAATTCGTCCCATGCAACCCCAAACAATGGCAACAGAATTTGGTGCTATGATTACAATGATAGTGGTATTGCCCAGACCTTACAAGAGCTGGTCCAAACTCAAAGGAGACTCCTAAAGGAGCTTCAATAGATGGCAGGGCCACATATAAGGTTAGTAAATGTAGAACCAAATATAGGGCTAACATATTAAAGGTAGTCTAGGATAAGTTTAAACACGAAAGCTTTCCAAAATATGAAGCCTTTAGTTTCAAGGGGCAACAAGACTACCGTGTGGGGTTCTCTGGTATGGAAAAGGCTTTTGCATATATAAAATGCCTTGAAGAACATAATTATATGGGGTCTATCAATTTGAAGGTGAGGTGAAATAGTGGTGGCATACTGAGAAATCGATAGTTCCTGGCAATGTGGCAGGAAAACATGGACTGACTTCAGAGAGAGATTGCTCTACAGATATGTCCTAGTTAGTGAGAAGGTTAGGTGTGCTATAGAATTTTTGACACTATTACAAGGCAAGAAAACTTCAAAAGAGTATGATGGACAATTTATGTCTTTGGCACGATTTATGCCATGGGCCTAATTGGATGCACTAGAGATAGCCTAGAAATTTCAAGAAGGCTTGAGATTGGATTCGAGAGAAGTTAGCCCCACTTATGCTGATTAGATATGAAGATATCCTTTAGCGTGCTCATTTAGTGGAAAGATAGGAAGGGGAGTGGACCAAATTCAGAGAAAGAAGATGTATGAGAGAAAATGAACAGAGGCAACTAGAAAAGGCCAAGAACTGGAACTTAATAGAGTGGTGCTATTAAATTTGAAAGACTATGTAATTATTGTAAGAAATTAAGACATTCGAAATTCAACTATTGCATACTATTAAAGAAGTTAGGAGGAAGGCCAACTAAATCAACTCTAGAACAGATGAAGGAAATCAGTCAAGAGTCAAGTTAGCCATTGGATTTGGGACAGCAAAGACCACTCACTTGTTTTCTATTTTGTGAGATTGGTCATATTTGGTATAATTGCCCTAACTAAGGGTGAAGTGACAATGTAAATTCCTGAGTGCCACCGTAGCCTGAGTGTGGCAGGGGCCAGATGAGATGCAGAGGTCAAGGACCTAATGTAGCTCTTGGACATTAGAATGAACAGTGTAGACCTCCAATGATGGTAGTAGCACAAGCAACCAATGTTTAGTAAGCTCAAACCATGGATCATGTAGTCATTGGTAATATTTTGATTTATAATTGCAAGACACATGTCTGACTCTCAATCTTTTCTCTCCATTGCATTTGTAAATAGAGTTGGCTTGTCTAAATACCCCATGCATCATGTGATAGGCATGTCTACTCCATTAAAAGCAATTAGCACAGCTATACAAGTATGTTATGAGATACCTATAGTGATTGAGAGTAGACAGTTTTATGCTAACTTAATTGTATTGAATGTGGAGGGTTTGAATATTATACTAGGTATGGATTGGCTAGCTAAGTATGAGGCAAACATTGAGTATAAAACGTAACAAGTAACTTTAAGGACCCCTGATAAGGTGGAAATTAGCTTTAGGAATTTGCCCAAAGGTAAAACTCCTACACTTGTGTCAGCTATGAAGGCTCTCAGTCTAATGTGACAAGGGTGTGAAGCATACTTGGTATTAGCTATCGACACCCACTTGGAGCATCGATAGCTAGAGAATATACCTATAATGCAAGATTTTCTAGATGCATTCCCTGGTGAATTATCTAGATTACCTCCTAAGTGGGAAGTGGAGTTTTGTATTGATCTCCAACTTGGGGCAGAATTGATATCTAAGGCTTTATATCGAATGGCACCAGTAGAACTGGCAGAGTTAAAAGTGCAATTGCAAGACCTCATGGATAAAGGATTTATCTATCCTAGTGTGTCATCATGAGGTGCACCAGTATTGTTCATGAAAAAGAAAGATGGAAGCCTTTGATTGTGTATTGATTGTTAGGAATTAAATAAAGTAACTATCAATAATAGATATCCACTACCCAGAGTAGATAATTTGTTAGATCAATTGTAAGGGGCTATATTTTCTCAAAAATCAATTTACAGTCAAGGTACCATCAAGTGAAGATTAAGCCTACAAACGTTCATAATATTGCATTCAGGACATGTTATGGACATTATGAATTTTTGGTAATGCTATTCCGGTTAACGAATGCTCCAACAGTTTTCTTAGATTTAATGAATAGGGTTTTCAAACCCTACTTAGATCAATTTGCAATTGTCTTCATTGATGACGTTTTGATTTGTTCAAAGGAAGAGGAGCATGAATCACATTTGAGAATGGCCTTGTAGAAACTAATAGAAGAAAAGCTTTATGCAAAACTAAAGAAATGCAACTTCTGGATTAATAGTGTAGCCTTTCTAGGCCATGTTATCTTGGGAGACGGTATCTTTATGGACCCTCATAAAATAGAAGTCGTAGTGAATTGGCCTAGACTAGGTACAATGACTAAGGTTCAAAGCTTTTTGGTATTAGCTAGGGATTATTGAAGGTTTTTTGAAGGATTCTCTACTATTGCTATGTCACTGACCTAGTTGACTTGAAAAGAATTTCCGTTTGAATGCAATAATCAATGTGAGGTTGCTTTTTAGGAATTAAAAAGAAGGTTGGTACAGGCACCAATTCTTGCAATTCCATCAGTACAGGATTTGTGATATATAGTGATGCATCAAAGAAAGGATTAGGTTGTGTTTTAATGTAAAATGGCAACGTGATAGCTTATGCATCACACCAGTTATGACCTCATGAGTGTAACTATCCAACCCATGATTTGGAGTTAGCAGCAGTAGTGTTTGCTCTAAAAATATGGAGACACTATCTTTATGGAGAAAAATGTAATGTATACACTAATAATAAAAGTTTTATATATATCTTTACTTAGAAAGAATTGAATATGAGGTAGAGGCGATGTCTAGAATTATTAGAAGATTATGATTTGAACATTCACTATCATCCCAACAAAGCAAATGTTATAGCTGACTTCTTGAGTAGGAAATCTGGAAGCAGTTTAGCATGTATGTTGACATAAATGAATGAATTATTTGAAGACTTAAGAAGTCTAGACTACATGTTGGGATGAAAGGGATAGTGACCCAATTGTTTCAATCTACTTTGATAGATGAAATTCAAACAGCTTAAAATGAAATAGTAGATGTGGAATTTCATAAATCAAAGATGAGAGTATAGGAGAATGAGCTACTAGATTTCTTAATTGGTGTAGATAATCTCCTAAGATACAGGAATCAGTAGTGCATCCCAAAAGATCGGCAATGGTACAGAAGGTGTTAGAAGAGGCACATTATTCGCCTTACACCATTCATCCTTGTGGCAATAAAATGTATCACAATTTGAAATCTTAGCATGGTGAAATGGTATGAAGAATGATATAGCCAAATAAGTAGCTAAATGTTTAATATGCTAAAGAGTGAAAGCAGAATATCAAAGACCATGTGGGCTATTGCAATCTATTGAACTCTCTGAGTGGAAATGGACAAACATAACAATGGATTTTATTGCCGGTTTATCAAAGACAATTGCTGGATTTGATAGTATTTGAGTCATTATTGATAGATTGACCCATTTTATACTAGTCAAGACTACATTTACCGCTGAGAAATATGTATGGATTTATCAGAAAGAAATTATGAAATTACATGGTGTGCTTAAAGTGATTATTTCAGAAAGAGGATTGGTGTTTAGCTCTAAATTTTGGAAAGCATTACATAAGGCTATGGGACCACAGTTAGATTTTAGTAGTACGTATTATCCCTAGACAGATGGGCTGATAGAATGGGTAAATCAGCAACTAGAAGACATGTTTAGAGCATGTGTTCTAGAATGTGGCATAGCTTGGAGCTAGTACTTGTCATTGATTATATTTGCTCATAATAACAATTATCATTCCAATAGCAAGATGGCTCCTTTTGAAGCATTATATGGGCATAAATGCAGATCTTTGCTATATTGGACAACAGGTGAAATTTATTTAGTAGGGCTATAGATAGCAGATATGTTGAAAACGTGGCTCTGATTAAAGTAAAGATTCATATTGCTCAGTCATGTCAGAAAAGTTATGCAGATATACAAAGACGTGACTTAGAATTTCAAGTGGGGGTTAAATTTTTCCTCCTAAGTATCTTTAATAAAGTGTGTAGTATGATTTGGCACCTAAGGAAAGTTGAGCCCGAGATATATAGGTCTTTATGAGATTTTGGAATGGATCAGCAAGGTAGCCTATAGCATTGTCACCATTGTTGAGCAGAATTCATGATGTGTTCCATGTGTCATCTCTAAGGAAATATGAGCTTGATCATTCCCATATATTGGCACCTAAAGAAATCTAAATTAAATAAACTTACAGTTCACATATTCGGATCATGGACAGTAAAGAGAAATAATTGAGGAACAAGGTTATTCACCTAGTAAAGGTACAGTGGGATCATCACATCAAAGAAGAAGCGACCTAGTAACTCAAAGAGATAATGAGAATAAAGCATCTCTAATTATTTACTTAAGTTTCTTTGTTGAAACTTTTCATAAGCGGGATGGAATGTAATGCCCTAAAAATTTTGTAAATGACATATTGGGTCTACAGTTTGTAAAAGGATGATGCATTGGTAACTGTAGAATTTGGAAGGAAATTCTTGATAGAAATAGAAAATAGAGATGGACATGATTAATGGATTTTATATTATGGTGACTTGGAAGCAAATACCGTGAGAAAGTGGACAAAAAGCATCACAGGCGGGCCGCATGTATACTTGGTCACCATAAGGGGTAGAGCTTAAAGTGCTCCACCAGCCCCCATTTCCATCCCTATACGTTCCTAGCTCTCCCATTCATTCCCAAGCTTTGGAAAAACTTTGTTTGGCATGGATTTTGACAACTTCAGTTAGGGGAAGTGATGGCAAGCAATGTAGCAATAGTTGGGCATCAAGAAAATGTTGATTTTTGCAGAGTGGAATGGTGGAAGCTGGTGAAAAATTAGGGATTTCATTCCATAGCATGTAGTTGGGGATTTGAGTTGGAGGAAATTGAGTGGTAAGTGATTTCTACTAATAATTAATCATCATGTCTACTAAATTATTTTGTTAAATCTATCTTATGAAATTGAATTGGGAGTTGGAAAACTGGGAAGTTGGAGAAAACATGAATTGGGAGGTGAAACAGGTGTTTTGAATGTGAGTTTCACTACAATTGTGCTTAAATCATGCTTATGTCTAGTTTGGGATAGAAGCCCTAAGTCATCTATGGCTAAACATATGGAATTCAGAAGTTGCATATTAAATGTTTGATAAAATGACACTTAGAAGGGTGTGATATGATTAATCTTTGTCATCAATACACTAAGTGCACTTTTATTTGGAATTAAATTGAGTATTTGAGTAAATCCTAGTAGGGGCTACATTATGAACTAAGGATAAGATCTAAGTCAACTATGATTAAGAAATATTTATTACATTTAAATGTTGATTAAATGTATATCTTGAGTGCGGGACACATAAATTGGTGTATTGATAGTGAAACCAAGAAGCTTGAGGGGAACTAGGGTGTGACATGGGATATGTTGAGTCTAATCCTCCTACTTAGCTTGCTTTTGAAGATGAATTTAACTAAGCAACTAAGTTTTGATGATCAGCAAACATATGAGTGATAAGTTAAGGTACTAACTATTTACTTTCCAAGTGTGGTAGTGTTTAAATGGCAAAATAGATTAAGGAGAGTAACTACATGTGATAAACAATGTTAATTGTAATTTTATCAAGTTTAAAGCTTATCACATTAAGCCTTCAAAAGAAGAGAATTAAGGAATGCTCAAATAGAAAAATTCAAAAGAAATTCCAAGTTTCAGAAATATTCAGAAACAAGGTGTAAGCATAAGAACCATTTTTGGAAGTTCAAAAGTATTTAGAAGTAACTCAAAACCTTGTCAAAAGCTCAAAAGTAACTAAAAATGACATCAAAATTAACTTCAAGATTAATTCCAATCCTTAGAAGACACACAAAATTACTGAGAAGTATTTCAAAAGACAAGGCATGAAGATAAGAACCAATTCAGAACTGCTAAGAAGTATTTCAAAAATGCTAGCTCAAAAGTATTTTAGAAATTCTAAGAAGCATTTCAGAAATGATCAGAAGCATTTCAAAGACAATGCATAATGCTAAGAAGCAATTTTGAACATCTTAGAAGTATTTAGAAAGACAAGGCATGAAGTTTAGAAATGTTCAGAAGCCATTCAGAATACTCAAAAATATTTCAAAGACAAATCAGAATTTCTTTGAAGATAAGAAGTAAAGTTTAGAAGCGTCCAAAAGTAATTAGATATACTTTATAACACCTTTAGAGATAACTCAAATCCTCTTCAAAGACAAAGTGTAAGCCTTAGAATTAATTCCAAGGTAATCTCGCACTTCAGAGGCAGTTCAAAAGCTATCAAGAATCACCTTGGAACTAAAATGCCCTAAGAAGAATGATGTTTCTGCACTCAAAAGTCTGTCATTAAGAAATTCTAAATACACTCAAAAGTGAATTACAACCAATGCAGAAGCAATACAAAATGGTGTTTCTACACTGAGAAGTTCATCAATAAGAACTTCTGAATACGCTCAGAAGTGAATCAGAACCAATGCAGAAGCAATACTGCACTTAGAAGTTCCTCAATAAGATCATTTAGATACATTCAAAAGTTACTTAGAAGCATGCAGAAGATGTTTTTGCAATGAAAAGTTCAACAGAAGAACTTCTAAAATAATTTAGAGGAAGCTTATGCTTTCAAAAACGTCTCAGAAGCAATGCAGGATCACATTCCTTGCAATCAGAAGTAGAGTGCTCTACTTCAAAAATAGTTTCTTTAATAAGAAGTTCATTTAAAGAACTTCAGAAATGATGTCCCAAAAGATCAATAATAATGAAGCTTATAAGTTTAGGAGAATTTTCTAAACTTGGAACGCCATCAGGAGTTATTTTGAATCTCTTTAGAGATAAGGCGTGAGCCTCAGAATCATTTCTAAATATTTCTCATGTGTTGAGAAATGGTTCAGAAAAGCTTCTAAGTTTCAGAGTTATAATAGTAGATCAATAATAGTAAAACAAAATGAGCATAGAAGAATTTATGTGCTCAAAAGTTTTACAGAAGGCCGTTAGAAGCAAGTTCAAAGTAACGCTCTATTCAGAGGCAAAATTCAAGTGTATTAGAATACAGGACAAGTTTCAGGAAGCAAATTAGAGGCAAAATGCATACTTTAGAAAATCCTTCGAAGTTATTTAGAGGCAACTCAAAAAACCTTAAGAAATTAATCAAAAATAAAAACTCAAGCTTCAGAGGCTCTTCAGAAGTTTATCAGAAGCAAATATGTGACCATTGAAACTGTCAACAACCAAAATTAGTACCTAGATGTTCTGAAGACTTATATGAAAAGTTCTGCATTAAATGTACAATGGTAACCAACAAGAAGATAGATCTTAGAAGTTCTAAATAATTGTCTCAGAAGTTCTGAAGATGGACAGAAAAAAAAAGATAATGACAAGGCTTTGAAATCTCTTTTTCAAATGGTCAGAAAGCTGCTTAAAATAATCATAAAAACTAAGGCTTCTTTCACTGCTTATAAAAGGAAGATTCAAATGTCTAGAAAATATCATATCTGAGAATAAGAGAGATAAGAAAACATTCACTCAAGCATCTACAAAATCTCTCTGATTTAACTCCACAAGATTAGCTCCATTTTGCAACATTCAAACAAGCATTCAGAGCAAATCATTCAATGACACTTGGAGTCTAATCTTTATGGTTCTTTACTGCTATATTCATTGTATTTTTATCTCTATACTTTGCACACTCTGCCTATCAAGAGGCATTCAATTATGTACACTTTTATTTAATATTTTCTCACATAAGTTGTTGGTGAGCTTTAAAAACCAACCTATATAAGTTTGTTCATGAGCTTTGAAAACCAGTGTGTAAAAGTTGTTGGTGAGCTTTGAAAACTAACTTGTATAAGTTTATTAGTGAGCTTGAAAAACAATGGGTGTTAGTGGAACCTGAGCTTAGCAAGAGAGGCTAACTCAGAGAAGTGGAGTAGGTACCAAGTCAAGGACTAAACCACTATAAAAATCATTATCTTAGTCTGTTGTGTGATCTTTTCCATTTTATTTCAGTACTACATTTTAAACTTGGCCAAACTTTTTAAAGGCTCAAATCAACCCCCCCCCTTCTTGAGCCGCCATTACCTAGGGACCAACAATTGATATCAGAGCAAACTTATTATTTTTTACATACCAATCTATATAATTTGTGAAGAGATCCGAATGGCCAGCTACTTTCTCAATACTTCAGCTGAGGATCAATCCACTTTTAGACCACCTCTATTTGATGGCACAAACTATGAGTGCTGGGAGATGAGAATGAAAAGCTCTTGATTACCATGGATTATCAATTGTGGAAAACTATCAAAGAAGGGATGATTGTCCTAAATACAGGAGATAAGTATACCACTGAGGATATCTAGGTAGTTAAAAGAGATGCCAAGGCAAAGAACTACCTTTTTTGCACCCTTATACCCTCTGAGTTGGACAATATTTTCTCTTGTGATACTACCAAGGAAATCTAGGATAAACTGGACGTTGCACACAAAGGAACAAAACTAGTGAGAGAGATTAAAATAAATCTTCTTCTGCAAGAATATGAATATTTCAGCATGAAGGAGACAAAGTCAATTTTAGACATGTTTAGAAGATTCCAAAAGATAACAAATGGGCTAAAGAATCTAGGAGAGAAATATGAAGAGCCCAAATAGCTGAAGAAAATACTAAGATCATTATTAAGACAATGGATGCCTAAAGTAATAGCGATCCAGGAAGCAAAGAACCTAGACACGATGAACCTAGAAGAGTTTATGGGTTCTCTGATGGCCCATGAGGTATTGATGAAACAACTAAAACTGCACAAGATCCCAAGAGCAAGACAACAATAGCCATTAGAGTTGAGTCAAAAGCTGATAACTCCTAAAGTGAAGCATCAAGGAGTAGAGATGATGATGATAACTTGGCAATGATCAAATAAAGATTTAACTCCATGTTGAAGAAAAAGAAATTTGGGAGTAGTTCAAGAAATGACTCAAGAAGAAAAGATCCCAATGCTACAATTGTAGGAAGACTAGGCACATGAAGTTTGAATGCTGAGAACCTGACAAGAAGCAAAAGTGATCAGCAAAAGAAGAAGTACAACTCTTACTTTGACAAGAAGAAGAACAACAACAATAATAGAACCAATGAAAATTTTCACAAGAAAAAGAAAGCTCTAGGAGCATGGGAAATGCTAGAGAACATGATGAATCAGAGTGAAAGTAAAGAGGATGAAGAATATGAAGCACAGATTTGTTAGCTTTCACCAAACAGAGATGATCATAATAAATTCCACATAAGAATTAGCTTCATGGCCATACATGAAGAAGAGGTAACCTCTGACACTAAAACTCCAAATCAGAAGGAGATGTTAGATGAACTATACTCAGACTTC
The DNA here is from genome assembly GCA_036873735.1 of Pouteria campechiana. Classification (NCBI taxonomy): domain Eukaryota; kingdom Viridiplantae; phylum Streptophyta; class Magnoliopsida; order Ericales; family Sapotaceae; genus Pouteria; species Pouteria campechiana. Next base: position 6,454 of record JAYJMB010038804.1, on the reverse strand, counting down.
ATGATTGTGAAAAAAAATACAAGGAGACTAAAAGGAGTTTAAGAAAATTACCATTAAATGCTTAAAATTAGAGGAAAACTCCAAGCTCATGAGCCATCAAAGTACCATCAGTGAACTTGAGCAAGCCAAGGCTAGAAACAATGCCCTAAAGAATACCTTATTTCTACCTTATTAAGAATGGAACCTAAGAAGAAAGGTGGACAACAGCAACATAGGAAACAAAGTAATGTTTCAGGAAAAAAACAAAGACCCAAACAGACCATGATCTAGGTTCCTAGGGAAGTTGCATATATAGTAAATGTAACTCAGTCTCCATCATCTAGAATCGTAGCACCCAAGAAGAAATGGGTACCAAAGTTTTTCGATATTAACTTGGACCCATTGCCAAATGGGTACCAAAAGTAAAAACTTAATCTTGTCTATGTAGTTGAGCTTGAGAGCCACAAAGAGTAGCACATGGTATATTGATAGTGGTTCCTCAAGGCACATGATAGGGAATAGAGAGCTGTTCACAGAACTAAAAATGAAATCTAATGAAACAATGACCTTTGGGGACAATGGAGAAGGTATAGTGGTTGGGATTGGGAAGGTTGACCAACCACCATTTAGCATAGTTTCAAAAGTATTTCTTGTAGAAGGATTGAAACAAAATCTTCTAAGTGTTAGTCAATTTTGTGACAAGGGCTATAAGGTTGTATTTGAATCTCAATTTTGTTCAGTTCTAGATAAGTCTCATTTAGTTGTAGTACTTAGAGAAGGCATGGAAATGTATATTTGGTTGATTTTTCTAATATCCAAGCTAAGTATATATTTGGTTAATCTTTCTAATATCAAAGCTAAGTGTCTTGTTGTTAACGACAATGAATCCATGCTATGGCATAAAAGTCTAGGACATGTCAATAAGAAACTGATTGAAAGACTATACAAAAAGGATCTTATTATTGGCTTATCCAAACTTAAATTTGACCAAGGAAGGTTGTGTGATGCTTGCTTGAAACGTAAGTAAGTAAAGGAATCATTCAAATCAATAATGAAGTATACAGGGAAATATTATGTATATGTCATCGTGGATGGCTATAGTAGATTCACTCGAGTAAAGTTTCTAGCCTCCAAATATGAAGTTTTTTCATTATTTGAAGTATTTACTAAGCACATGCAGAATGAACAAAGCTCTCATATTATTGCTACAAGGAGTGATCATGGTGGAGAGTTTGAAAATCATAAGTTCATAAATTTCTATGAAAGCAATGTAATTCTTCAAACTTTCTCTGCACCAAGAACACCCTAGCCGAATTAAGTAGCTGAGAGGAAAAAATAGATCCTTGTAAGAGATGGCAAGGACTATGTTGAATGAATACAACCTGCCTTAATATTTTTTAGCTTAAGCAATGAACATCGCATGCTACATTACTAACAGAATCTTCACTAGGCCCTTACTCAACAAAACTTTATTTGAATTACAAACTTTCTCTGCACTAAGAACACCCTAGCCGAATTAAGTAGCTAAGAGGAAAAAATAGATCCTTGTAAGAGATGGCAAGGACTATGTTGAATGAATACAACCTGCCTTAATATTTTTTAGCTTAAGCAATGAACATCGCATGCTACATTACTAACAGAATCTTCACTAGGCCCTTACTCAACAAAACTCTATTTGAATTATTTTTTGCAAGAAACTAGATATTTCTTATTCCCATACTTTTGGCTACAAATGCTTTATTCTTAACAATGGTAAGGAAAATCTTGAAAAATTTGATAGCAAATTTGATCAAGGGATATTCCTTGGTTATTTCATTGTTAGCAAGGCATTTAGAATATACAACTTAAGATTTAAGATAGTTGATTAACATACTGACTCTATGAAAAGAACTAATGATTTTGATGATGAGAATGAAAACCTTACAACAATTTGAAAAACTAAAGTTATAAGAAAAATAAGTAGAAGCTCCTCAATCAGAGACATCAATGGATGAAGCTAGACGATCCATAACAGGGGTAAATGAGAAAGGTAACTCATTTCTTCCCAAAGATTGGAGGTTCATGCATGCGCATCCCGAAAATCAGATAATTGATGATGTTTAAGATAGAGTTAGAACTAGATCATCTTATCACCAAGTATATGGTAATTTTGCATTCATTTCTCAACTAGAACCAACTTGCATAGACCAAGCTTTAGAAGTTGGAAATTGAATTTTAGCTAGGCAAGAAGAATTAGACCAATTTAAAAGAAATGATGTGCGAACTATTGTTCCAAGACCAGACCACCAATCTGTTATAGGTACTAAATAGGTCTTTATGAACAAATTGGATGAATCAGGAATTGTAGTGACAAATAAGTCAAAAATAGTAGCAAAGGTGTATTTCAAGAAAAAGGTAATAACTTTGAAGAGTCATACACCCCTGTTGAAACCATAGAAGCCATTAGAATGTTCCTTGCATTTGCATCTTATATGGATTTCAAGCTATTGTTAGTCACGAAGCTTATGTAAATACCCAAGAGGGGATGGGTGAATTGGATACTCAAAAATTTTACTCAACCCATTTAGGATCAAACATCCCTCTAGCAATCAATCCAATCAATCAATCAATACACAAATAAGTAAGACACGGAAATTTTTTGTCATGCCCAACTTTTTGTGGCGCAATCTACCATTTTGCATTATATTTCACTAGGATTTGCCCACTTTTAGGGTGGGGTGCTCTACCCAAAATTTGGCAGAGCCTAACCTAAATAGATAGGTTTTCCACCTTTGAAACAATTTATGAAATAAATTAAAGCAATAACTTAACTCAGAAACAAAAAGCAATGATGCAACTTCAAAAATACACATTCATACATTCACTCTTCCACAGTTGCCTAAGATCGAAGTAAATCATGATGGCGATACACCTAAGGGGATTTTAAATGATCTAACAAAATCATAAATACTTTACTAAGACATGCCAAAACTTTAATTTTTACATCATTGGAATCCTTTTTTTAAAAATATATAATTACAATCACCCCAGTACAACTAGCATTTCAAAACCATTTTCATGATACATGAATTATGACCATTTAAATACAAAGATTTTAATCTAATTAAATTAGCCTTCAACACTTTCTTACCATCATAGTCTTCCATGCTTGACCTGACATCTAAAAGAAATTAAAACAAACAAGGTTGAGTCGAAATAAACTCAGTAAGAAGACTATATAACACACAATAATCAATAACCAATGAGAATCAATAAAAGGGATCTCTCAGCTATCCCTATACGCATTCTACACATATAAAATCCAATCCTATAGCAAAATGAATATATATATATATATATGCATATCTCATCCAAACCGTAAATTTTGGAATTCTCAAATTCTGAATTCATATATTCAAATTCGGGATATTCACAATCCCTAACATAAAGAAACATCAAGTAATCCAAGGGTTAATCTATCCCTTCAAATCATGCAAACCTATTGATACATTGCAGCTTATGGGATGTTCAATATCTCACTCTATTCTAAAAAAGCCTTATCTACAGTAGAGAAAATTACTATCCCTTCATTCTATACATTCGCATATTATAACATAAAATTAGGAGATAACAATGATCTCTATTCAACCAAGCAACACACAGATACAATATACTTACCTTACTGACAAATGATCTCCATAATGCCACAATCTTCATAGCTTCTCATCCACATTCAATTTGCCCTGTACATACAAATAGGCCATTTATTTATAAAGGCAACTTTTCCTAATTCATAAAGTACAATTTCTAGATACTATAGTCAGTCCATTAACATGTTATAGCCACATTCATTTTGTATATGACATAATCAATACTTAAACACCTTTAAATAATTCAATTAAGTCTTTAATTCAACTAATTTATGGCTTACATAGCCCATACACAATTTCTCTAGTTAACCCAAATTAGATTGTAATTCAACATCAATTTTCACTAGTTCAAATCACCCTATACAAATCCCCACAACCACATAATTTATGAATTACACATTCCTTGGTTTACACAACAATCCATATCAAATTGCTAGCAAAAATCACTTTTCATGAATAACATGAAACCCTAACAATGAAAAATCATGATTTCTATAACCAATTTACTCTTAATACCTTATTAAGTATGTCTTAAATGTTTTCCCCAAGATTCCACAATATAAATTTATCATTTATGCAAAAAAATCTACTATTTACAAAAACCCTAGATAATAAAAAATCCAAATTTAATTGAAGAAACGTGACTTACCATGATATTCATGCACGACATCATCTTATAAACAAGCTTCCAAGCCCAAATTTCCAGGCAGCTTCCTCCAATCACCCAAAACTAAATTTTCTTCCACCACCCACCATTCAACATCAAAAATCCAAGTTGAGAGGCATGCCAACTTGATTACTCATCTTAATCACCAAGCTTACCAGCAATATTGGTGACAAATGGGGTATGCTAGAGTTAGGGAAGGAAGAGCGATGTTAAGGGAGACAACGGAATGGAATGGAATGACAATAAAATGGATTTGGGGCTTAAAAAGTTAGATTTTTTGGGTACTCCGATGCATCGAACCTATGCTGGCAGGGCATTTTTGTGCTGCGATATGGAGTCCCTGAATGCCCTATTTTGCCCATGCTAAAGCCATGTCATGACAGGGGATTCTTGTGCTATAGCATGGACCTGTCGCCCCACCTTTGACTTGTTCTAAGCCTTGTTTTTCCACCTTCATTAAACTTTTAATCCTTTCATTTTCCTTTAATCCCTTACATAATCCTCCCAAAATGCTCATTCAAGTAATTAAATCTCACTCCCAAATTCAACAAATAATCCACTCATTACAAGGAACTATTCAAAGTCAAAATTTGTACTTATACAAGTCATCAATGATCCCATTTCACATAAAACACTTCCAACATCATAAAAATCACTTCCTACACATCACATACATGAAATGACATGTTCATACTATTTAATACCTCATTTGAGGTTAATTATCAAAAATCACCTATTCAATTCTTTTTACCAATCATTTTCGGCCATAAGTAACTCCATAGGCCATTCTCATTTCAAATTGAATTCAATGCTCAATTCAGTGTTCCACACCCATTACAATATGTATAATGTCCCTTTTTGGCCTTCCTTATAGATCATAAACATGCTTTTGCTCAATTTCACCACTTAAGTTCTTTTTTCTCATTGACTTTATATAGCTCAAAATAGTAAAATTTATCAAATTCGTAAAGTAAACTCTTACCATATTCACATGGGTAGATTTCAAATGCCACAGGTGTTACAAACTGACCTCCTTACAAAACGTTTCTTACTCAAAACTTTCAAAAGCAGACTTGCGGGTCCATATTCGTAGGATACCTAGCGTAAGTTGTGACTTTTTATCATATGATTTGATCATCCACAAGCTATTTATAAGTAACTCAAAGTGCTAATACAGTCAAGTTAACACTAGCAATATCACTAGACATCCTTTTAACATAATATCGAATTATACTTTAAAAAAATTAAAATCAAATACCCAATCAATTAACATAATAGTATCCACCGTGCTTCTCTGCGTCACTCTCCTAATGTTATATGAATCCCACTTTCACTATAGTAGTGACCATTATGTTAATGGCTCATAATTCATATCACCTTAATATTACATTCCAACTTTCATCCTATGATTAGAAAACTCATAGTCATTTAGTCATCTCACATTGTATTTAATCCTCAATTACTATCACAACAAGTACCATAACTATGGTAAACAAAACATGCTAAAGATGAGTACCACCTCATCCTTAGGTTCTATATTCCTATATTTTATTCATATAGTTATAAAAAAAAATTTCTTCCTTAACTTATTTCTCACCACAATACCAATCAATCATCAAAATTTTCCTACCATGCAAAGTTGATACAGTTTCTAACTAAATGAACTTAGCTACAACTAAGTGGATGAAGTCACAAATCAAGTAGATTTAGCTATAATGAAATAGTATCAAAATGCACAATTTTCATCCTTGACTAGGTGCCAATGCCCGTAGGGCTCCAATCTTCATCAAGGTGTGTAAATCAACATGAATCATATAAATATCACTATAAATTTCAAACAAGCCAGAAATGCCAACAATCATGATGAATGTGCCATGAATGCCATTAATAACAAAATACTACAATGTCACAAACACCAAAAAGGCTACTAATGCCAAAGATGTGATGCATGTGCCACCATTGCCATCAATACCAAAAATGCTACAATCGTCACAAACACCACACCTAAGTTACGAATGTCACAAATGCTAAAAAGGCCACTAATGCCTAAAATGTGATGCATGTGCCACAATGATATCATGTAACAACCCGGGGCTCCAGTATACTATTGTCCGCTTTGGGCACACACCCGCACGGTTTTGTCCCGCAGGCCCGTCACGTACACCCGCCCAAAATGGGG